>JACXSJ010003013.1:0-31892 GCA_014851325.1 Pentalonia nigronervosa
TGCTCCCGGGCACCCGTACGCTTCTTGCAGTACGACTTCTCATGTCCTATTTTCAGAATTTACTTACTTTAATCTCCCAAGTACTTTCTCGTAGATGGCCTAGCCTTGTCTTTCCCCAAGCGTGTGACATAGTTTATTAACCACCTATCAAGTAAATTGTACCAAGCACACATGGTTCCCCCTTACCCTCGAGGTCATTGCTCATTTACTAATAATTATAAAAGTTATGTATCGCTAGGAACATAGCATATTTGTTTATCATTAGTTTATATTATATAGGTATATAATATATATTATTAATTTTGTTATCTCTTTAAAATATTGTAGGTACCTAATATTAGTTAAACTCATATTAACTCTTTAATAGTGCATTTAAAATTTTGTAAGAGAATTATTACAA
This sequence comes from Pentalonia nigronervosa, assembly GCA_014851325.1. NCBI lineage: Eukaryota > Metazoa > Arthropoda > Insecta > Hemiptera > Aphididae > Pentalonia > Pentalonia nigronervosa. The sequence goes on from JACXSJ010003013.1 coordinate 401, forward strand.
TTATTACTTGGTATTACTGTATTATGCAGTTATATGATGCATTTAGGTATAGAATGGGGGGAGGTTAAGGGGGCTATAGCCTACTTGAAATTTTACTTAGCCTTGCCCCCCCCACTCATCAAATTTGTAGAATATTATATCACAGATTATGTGTTATGTATCTGAAATGTTATAGACTATATATAGTCTCCTTAAAAATTTAGCACGCTACACCTAATATATTATGATGTAGGTAGGAAGCACCTGTATAATTTATTTATTAGATTTTGAATGAAGGGTATCTATTAAATATCTATGGCTTATACAATCGTTCTGTTAGTTTTACTATATCATATTTTTTTTTGTATTTAACAATCCAAAGTCCTCCTTGGGGGATGTAACCCCAATTAAATTACACATTTTGTATTAAGAATGACAATCATTTTTCAAAAAAAAAAATCATGCCCGTGTATCTTAAATATTTTCCAATTTGTGTAATAAAAGCTTGAGGAACTTTGTAAATTGTTCAAGCTATTGACTCAATGAAATTAGTTTTATCAATATTTATATAGAAGACAAGAATAATTCTGGTGGATAAAAATATTCCCATTGTGAGGGGGGAGCTCAACCTCCTAACCACTATAGCTAATTACACATATATGCTCAAATGTCAAAATCAAAAAATTGTTTCACCGAAAAAAAATATTTACGTAATTACCAGTTTACCACTGATATATTTTGATCACTAGGTATAGGTAGATATTTAATTTTTCGTATCCCTAAAATTTGAAGCCACGGGAATGCATCCTAATAAAACCCAACATAAAATGCATCACTAATAGATCCAATGTAACGAATAAGTAATAACGATTGATAACCTACAATAATCAATATCAACTAATAACTATTGTCTATTATAATTTTATTGATCTACCGGTGTCCACGACTGTCACACTAGATTTTCGATTCCTATTGAAGTCCTTACCGACACACAAATCACAATTTCTGGAAAGTACCTACTACTTACTGTCATTGATTTGTATAATATATTGTACAATATTTTATGGTAATAATGTATATTATAAAATCAATGCCACCTACATACTACTCACTAAGTCTGTCGTCGGTTTAGATCATAATGTACAAATGTACAGTAATTGACAATTATATATTATATATTATATTTTAAATTAATATGATCTGAGGCCGGCTGCCGGCACCAAATAGTGGGCGATATATTTTGGCGGTTGTTTGTATGCTTGAAGTTACGACCAACAATAAATGTTAGGCATTTTTGTAAAAAAAAATATTTATATTCATTTAATAAATAATTTAGTATGATATTGGATAAATAATTGTATAGAAATCATATTTTCAATCGTCTATCAAAAATAATTTAATATTAACTACATCTTGTAATTGTTTCTTTAAAGTTCAAATAAATTTCATTTCAGATTGTTATTCCATGGAAAAACAAATGTCAAAGATAATGTAAAAACATATTTATCATTTTATTAATATGTTTCTAACTTCATATTCAACTGTATTTATGATTTCTCTCGAAAAGTGTTATGGAAATTCTCACGAGGATCGTCTTTCTTAATTAATATTTTTTACACTTTTTGTAGTGCCAGCAATCTTAGAATTTCTTTTTTTATAAAGTTCTGACAAAAAAAATTAATAAAAATGCCATCGGGTCAACCCTTACCGCCCAAAGAAAATTCCTTATTCAAACGAATTCTAGTAAGTATTGTATTAATTTTCTAATAGATAAACATTTAAAAAGTTTCATTATAATAAAGGTAGTATTTTTCCTTTGTATATCTTCTTAAATTGTTTTTTTTGTTTTTAATTTTCATATTACTTGATTTAACTTATACCGATTATACTCAATAGTTTAATTTGTACCTACTTGTTTTATTTTATTTTAGAGATGCTACGAACAGAAACAATATAAAAATGGACTTAAATTTGCTAAACAGATTCTATCGCATCCAAAGTTTTCTGAACATGGAGGTAAATAGTTTCTCATGTTATTTAAAATGTAATTTAATAACACATATCAAATATGATTTATTTAGAAACTTTAGCTATGAAAGGATTAACTTTGAATTTTCTTGGTCGAAAAGATGAAGCTTATGAACATGTTCGACGGGGTCTTCGTAATGATCTCACTTCACATGTATGCTGGCATGTCTATGGTCTATTGCAAAGATCAGATAAAAAGTTAGTTCAAAATAAAGATTATGCATTTATGAATTTTTTTTTTTATTCAATTATCAATGGTATAAATTTTACTATCAAATGTTTTTTTAGGTATGATGAAGCTATTAAATGTTATAGAAATGCATTGAAATGGGAAAAAGACAATATACAAATTTTAAGAGATTTATCACTGCTACAAATTCAAATGAGAGATTTGGAAGGATATCGAGTAAATATAATTACCAAATATTATTTATTTTTTAGATTTAGTTGATTTTAATTAATTTGTTTTGTTATGTTGATTGATATTTTCTTCAATGATTGGTTAATTTTAAATTTGAATTATATTAATTAATTTTTTGTTTAAGTTTAATCTTTTTTGTTCATTAAATAATTTCCAATAAGTTTACCATAATATTTGAAATTATGTATATATAGTGATGTTCACCGATTTAGAGAACACTAAATGTTTTACCTAGATTATGTTATATTGAATTAGGACTTTACAGTCACAGAGCAATACACATTAAAGATTATTAACCATCCTTGTTGCTTATGCATACTTTAAATTATTTTTAAAAATATTAACACCTATTAAGGTATTGTATTTGTGTAGACCTATTTTTTTTCTATTTGCTTGACAACAGTCAAAATTACTTAATAAAAATAACCATCTATAGTATTAAAAATAGGTTTCGCTATTTTAAAATATATAAATTATATTGTTCATGTGCATACTGAGAAGTTAAAATTTGATATAGTCCTATAAATGTGTAATTACACAATTAATTAAGTTATCCCAAGATTTTCAAAAATTCATTGTTTCGTCCAACATAATCAATGTAATATTTGAGTGTTTTAACTAATACTATTAGTATATTAAAGGGTACAGTTATATTATTTGTCATAGTTTCTTATTAGTATAATTGTAATTACTGATAAAGTTTTCATTTATATCTATGCAATAACTTTTAATAGGTTCTTAATGATTTGAACAGATCTATTTTTCATTAATGATCGCTCAACATTTATATAATTATTGAATATAATATTTAAGAGTTAACGAAATTTATTTTTGTTATTCATATTTCGGTGAGATATACAGGTTATTTTTTAAATATGCTAACCCCCATGATTTTCTTTAATAAAACATTTCAAATTCTCAATTTTAGAATTATTTAGTATACCTATAGATCATATTTTGAAATTTATAGTTTTTTCGTACTTCTTAAATAGTGTCTTGTGGTGATACAAACTTCTTTTTTTAAAATGAGAACCCTATATTTTATTCTAAGTTTAACAGTTATATGTATTTTATGGTTATCTGTCCATCTGATTGTAGAATAACATTAATTTACATGTAATATTAATTGGTATCATATTACATATATTATATAAAAAATTTAATTTCTGTTGCTTCAAATTTTTTCTTATAAAATTGTTTTCATACTTATTTTTAAAATAAAAAATAAATTAAATAAATAAATGTATTCAGTTTTCAAAATGGTTATTTTTTATATTTGGTTGTTAACTATAAAAACAACTATAACAAAATAGATATAAGAGATTTAACTAAGTTATATCAATGTATTTACTAATATATATTTAGCCATTTATAACCATTATTAACCATTTATTGGTTTTATTACAAAAATTAAAATATCAACTAATTAATTACATTAGATATATAATAGGAACAGTAAGTAAAAGTCAATAAGTAAAAAATTACTACTTTTCAGGAAACAATACAAATTCGAAGTTAATTATTGATCATAATAGTTTTTAATTTTTCATTATCTTAAATAATTTTATTTTTCTTAAAGGATACAAGATATCAATTGTTCATGTTGCGGCCAACTCAAAGAGCATCATGGATAGGTTATGCAATGGCATATCATCTATTAAACGATCATGATATGGCCTTGAAAATTTTGGAAACTTTTAGGAAAACGCAAATGGTTTCTGTAAGTTATTATTTTTATTATTTCTACGTAAATTAAACATAATTATTATAGATGTTTAAGTCTTATTAATATAATAAAAATAATATGTTGAAAAATTATTAATTTGATTTTCTTACAAATTATGATTATTTTGAATTGTTATAATTACAAGTAAAATATTTAAATAAGTGTTATTATTTATATTTTAACTTTTGAGTAAATTTTATTTTGTCCATGGAAAATATTAGTAACATATCTAATTTTTGTGTTTAGGCTCCATTTGATTTTGAGTATAGTGAGCTTCTTTTGTATCAAAATATGGTTATTCAAGAATCCGGCGGTGTGTTGGATGCCATCAAACATTTAGATATGTATAAAGAAAATATTTTTGATAAATTAACAGTCCTAGAGATTTATGGTAAGTTATTAATTCCATTTTTCTGGTTTTTATTTTAGTTAATTTTAGTATTTTACTAATTTTTAAATTGATATTTTTAAAGAAATTTTATCTTTCAAGTTTATAATATATAACTTATTTTAGGTTCATTATATTTACAAATGGGAGAATATCATTTAGCTACATTGTGTTATGAAAAATTACTACGAAGAAACCAAGAAAACACACCTTACTATTTAATGATTAAAGAAGCTAAGCAACTGCATAATAGTGAATGTGTTTATAATATGCTATGTGGTTATCGGAAAAAGTTTCCCAAAGCATTGGCTCCTAAACGATTATGTTTAACTTTTGCATCAGGTATATTAATTGTACTTGCTATCAAAACTTTTTAGTAATTATTCGTGTTATTCAATTTAGGAAATGCATTCCATAATGAAGTTGATTCATATTTAAGAGCTGGTTTCCATAAAGGTGTTCCACCATTATTTGTAGATTTACGATCGTTATATAAGAATAAACATAAAGTACAAATAATAGAAAGTCTATTAGAATCTTATGTAAATAATTTGACAAAGTTCAGTTCATTTGATGGTGAAGGTATGGTATTATGTTAATAAATAAAACTATAATAGTAAGTTTATTTTTATTTAAAAAAGGATATAAAGTTGTGTTGTATTAATCTTGTATTAAAGAATTTTTCTCAAATCGGTCAAGTCTTAGAGATGAGTCCACAAACTTCTTGCATTAACAAACTCGGTTTTAAAAAAGAAAACAGATTTAAAGTTCAACCCATCCATAGATTAAATAAATAATCATACATTATAATATAGGCTAATATCATAAGACACATTTACCCTTAATAATTTTTATTCAAAACTGATTATATATAATGCATTTTATTAACATGTTTATTTATTTTAGATACGTCCTGTAAGGAACCTGCTTCTGCATTACTTTGGGTGTATCACTATTTAGCTCAACACTATGATTACCTTGATGATATACAAAAGGCATTAACTTACATTGATATGGCAATTGCCCACACACCAACTTTAATTGAATTATTTGTTACAAAGGGCAGAATATTTAAAGTATTACATTTTTTGTTCTTTAAATATTTTTAATTTTTTGCACTATGGAACTTTAATTATCCAACAAATTTGTGTTAATTAGCATGCTGGTGATGTTTATGAGGCATATAAATGGCTAGATGAAGCACAAGGCTTGGACACAGCTGATAGATATATTAATTCAAAATGTGCAAAATACATGTTGCGTGCAAATCTTATTAAAGAAGCAGAAGAAACATGCTCTAAGTTCACAAGGGTGAGATTTTTTTTTTTCATATTTTTTTGGTTTATATTTATATTATGATGAATACCTAATGGTTTTGTCACATTTTGTTTTATTACATTCTTAGGTATTGCTATTAAAAATTATATGTTTTTTTATATGTGTAATTTAATTTAAAACAGTTTATTATCTAATATTCTAAAAAATTTTCAAATAATCTATTTTTAGTGTATTTATATAAGCCTTGTTTTGCAGTCCATGTAAAAACTTTAACACTATCATTAATTTTATTTTCTTATTGATATTTTATAGGAAGGTGTTTCGCCTATGGAAAACTTAAATGAAATGCAATGTATGTGGTTTCAAACCGAATGTGCATTGGCTTATCAACGACTAGGAAAATGGGGCGAAAGTTTGAAAAAATGTCACGAAGTTGATAGGGTAAAATAACAGTTTATTTATACATAAGTGTATTGACATTATTTGAGAACTTGTATTATTCTATAGAATATTAAATATTATTAACACATACATTATTTTAATCAAATTATAAGACTAATTATTGTTTTTTGATTGTATTTTATTTTATAGCATTTTACTGAGATCATTGACGATCAATTTGATTTCCATACATACTGCATGCGTAAAATGACTCTAAGATCATATGTGAATTTATTAAGACTTGAAGACGTGTTACGTTCACATCCATTTTACTTCAGAGTGGCACGATGTGCAATACAAGTATATTTACATATTCATGATAAGCCTCCAACTGATGCATCATCTAGTAATGAATTGGATACAGGTGAGTCAATTGTTTATTATCTTAATGTTATACTCTAATATATTTATATATTAATATATATAGTTTTAGTAACTCATATTGTTATTAAACGTGTATAAATATTTCATAGAAAATGTATGTAATTGTGTTTTGTGAATTTTACCTAACCAAACTTATTTAAGATGTGCTATTTTAAATTTAGTTTAATTAATGTATTACAACTAGAAAAAATATAAAGCTTCTAAAAAGAGTAATTTTAGTGGTTTAAAAATTGTCAGACATTACTTCTATGATTAAAAGTTAGTCACATTTTATGTATGACATTTTAAAATCATACCGTTCGACATACCTTGTCTAACATACGCATCTGGGACAATTAAAATAATTTGTTGACGTTTATGTTTTAAAGTATATTTTTTTAAAAAGTTTAATATTTCTTCTGGTATTTGGATTATTTCTATAGAAATAATAATTATTTCAAGTTAGTTACTAGGAATGATAAAAAATAAAAATATACAAATAGCAAAGATGAATAATATTATAGTGTGTTATTTAAAGTTTAAACTAATACATTATTATTCATTTTAATTTATATATAAAAACTAAAATAAATGTGCAAAAAAACCTTTGCAATATAAATTCAAATCAAAAAAACAAAATTTAATAGGTGGTAGTATACATACTATATTATAAAACCAACAACTTGCATATTTTATGTAATTTTTTACTCATTTGTCTACACTTAACTTGTGACTGCATAATTGTAAAATTGTAAAATTTGCCCTTTGCCATTAACAAAAACAAATAAAATTTAAATTAATGATTATAATCAAAAAAATTACATTTAGAAAATCACTAAATTCAACATTTTTTTTGGGGAGAAAAAATATTTTATCAATTACATAAATTACAGATTTTGAAAACCAACATAATATAATCTGATCTCTCATACCTATTCAATTTAATGTGTTTCTATCGGAATTAATGTATTTTACTGTGAGGTTTTTTTATATATTATTTTAAATTCTTACATTATAAATTATAATAATACATTAGTTCATCTATAAATTACTGAGTTACTTATTTTTGATATTTTGTATATTTTTAATTGTTCCCATAAACTACCCCAAAGTAATTGTTTTTTGAACCTTTTTATATTCACAAAATAAAAATAAATAAGTTTTATTTGTTGTATAGTCCTTTTAAATTTTGCTAATTTTGTGATAAGTTAAAATTTGTATTTATATTGTAATATTGCCTTATTGATTGGTTTAATAAGAAAAGAAAAATTTAGAACCTCAATAAAAGAATATGTGTGGCTGTATGTCCTTTAGTATCTGGATATACAAATGGACAAGTTCTAAGCATATATTACACATACACACACACACACACACTGATCGAATGCCACACGATAATTATATTTAAAAATAAATGGTCCATATCCATTTATCATTTTATTTTTTAAGTACAAAATTTTAGTACCCTATTATGAATTCATATTTATAAAAACATGGTTTCTAATTATACAATAACATTTAGATTTAAGATCTCTTAAATTATACTATACTAGTTATTTTAGAACAAAAATGAATTATTAGAATTAAAATCTAAAAACATGAGGCTAGTAGAAAAAAAATGTACTCTACATCAATAGATTACAAAAAATAATTTGTTTTTTTAGGTTTTAATTATTAACATAATATTTATAAAAATAAATTTTGATACCTACTATGCAGTTTAAAATTTAAAAATATTAATATTTTCATTTTTGTATGACAAAAAAATTTGGTACATGTTTGTTATCGCCTTGTTACCAAGCCGTATAAAATATATCTCTGCACCACCTGGCAACTAGGGACATTGCGATACGTTCAATATTGTACTAATATTAGTATAAAAATACTTGTTTCGTACATTCATATCAAATGGTATCAAATAGTTTTTTTTAAGTAAAATGATTTACGTATAGAGGGGAATTGGTTCACACAGTAAATTACCAAAAAGTCTGTGGTGAAAAAAATCTGAGGAATAAAAAGTCCAGTTTGTAACATATATAATAATATTTTAAATAATTCATTTCAGGTTATGTTATATGAAAAAAAATCAAAAGAATAAATTATACAAAAACAATATAGGAGGTACATATATAATAATTTTTTATCATTCTAATTTATTTAAAATTATTATATAAATATATTTATTTATTTTTTTGATACTTATAATAAATTAGTGTTTTTGTTATTTGTATGATATGATTTTTGTTCTATTATAAAAAATTTGAACGGGTATTTTATTATTTTTATGTTGATTATTATTATTTTTCTTAAAAGCATAATAGCCTATAAAATCTGCATAGTATATATATATTTTTCATTTAATACTTACTCGTGTTTGTAATTTTGTTACAATATTTTACTAATATTGGTATTTGAATTCGATCTAATACCAAGTAAAAGTATCAATACTTTTCTTTCTATATCACGTCCCTATTGGCAATCTTATGTCAGCTGATTTTAAGCAAAAATTTCAATATTTATGATCATTATTTCTCTGTATTTCAATATTTTTCGTGTAAGTTAGTGTAGTATGTGGTCAGTTTATGAAGAAATAGTAAATATTTTTATAATATTTGAAATTGTATTTTATTTTATTATAATCATGTTAGTTTATTGTTGACTTATTGCTACATTCTTTTAGTATATATAATTTTAAATGCATACTTATCTTAAAAATAACTTTATTAATTTATTTTAAGATATTGTTAAAAATTAATTTTTATAAGGTATTCTTTGTCATATTTAAACTGGCATTAAGTTTTTACAACAAATTTGTAAAATTTAAGGATTTTTAGAAAATTTTCATTTTTTATTTTTTACTTCTAGTTGTGAAATATTGGTTCTTAATTATATTACTACGATTGTAAACACTATATTATTATTATTTACTTTTATTTTAAAGTTTTGTAACAGTGGGTTTATAAAAAATACCATGACTACTGTACAACAGATAGTTAATAACTTGGTGGTAAAGTGATAAATTTTTATATGGCATAGTATTGGGACGATAGCAAACAAGTATCAAATATTTTATACTTATTAAATCCATCTAAGTTGTATTTATGTTTTGTTTGCATTGTAACTTATAAGTCGGGATAAGGAGCATAATTCAATATAACTGTTATTATATTTTCAATGAACTCAAATGTGTTTCAATATTAATTTCATTGTTATATATATATTTTTTTATTGATACAAGATTTCAATTTATTATCCTACAAGTATTATTTAAATACATACTTAATGTTTCATTAATAAACAAAAAAGTTTTTTTAACAAGTATAAACAAAAATAAATTGATGTATGTTTAACTTTTAATCTTATACAAATTGAAAAAAAAATCTTAATTAAACATCTTTAATTTGTTAAATTTAATTTTACAACTTGTGTTAAATAAAAATGTGTAGTTAAATAGTTTCTTATATTTTTTAATTATGACACAATATTAAATAACTATATTGAAGTATACCTTAAACTTATTTCAATTCATATTAACTAAGAAGTGATACAATAATTTACTTTCACTATTACTAATAGATTTATTCCTTAAAGAATAATATCATTAATCAAAAATAAGAAATGAATTTAGTTCCATAATATGTCAAATTAATTAAACACTAATAATATTGTACCTTACATAAGAATTATTTCATATTACATAAGACAGTCTTTTCTTTAACAGTATCATATGTTTGATTGTATCAAATTTATCTGCAGTATAAATGATTTCATTATAACTTTTTGCATTGCAATTTCAATGCTCAAACAAAATATAATATAATTTGTATTAAACTTCTATTTTATATTTCTCTTATAGTATTGATAATTATGATTACCTAAATTATATTGTATTGGATGTCCAGTGTGAGTTGTTAGAAAGAAAAAATGACTTCCTCTATTTCCAGGTAAATTGTATGAAACTACACGATTTAATGGTCTTTGTGTTGATACTATATTATATTCTGAATCAGTATTTCTTGTTGGCATTGGTTGTTTATAGTTTACTTTAACATCATCGATTAAAGATATTGATGTTTGTGAGTATATAGATTTAGGTTTTTGAGTAAATAACTCTGTATCGTGATTTCTCAATGGCAGTGGTCTTTTAAAATTAAATCGAGTATCATCAATTAGTGATATTTGAGGAAATTTAATTTGTGGTCTTTTTTCTACTGCTTCAATATTTGAATTTTGTTGAAATATTGTTTGTTGATAATTCACTTGTGTGTCTTCAAGGTATTGAGTGTTTGGTACTTTAATATAGGGTCTTTGGGTGATTACTCCACTGTTTGAATATTTTTGTGGTTTATAGTTTATTCGAATCCCATCGAGTATTGACGTTTCTGGAACATTTATATATGGTTTTTGTGTAATCAGTTCTATATTTGGATTGCTTGATGAATATGTTTGTTTTTGGTGTTTACTATTCATTGTAGTATCGCTGTAATATGGTGTTTGAGATACCGGCATATATATTTTTTGAGTAATATGTTCTGAATTTGGATTCTGTGTTACATATGAAGAATCCAAATTATAATCTTCATATAAGGGAGATTGAGTTATTCGCGTATATGGCTTTTGAGCAATTTTTTCTGAATTTGGATTTTCTGATCTTGAAGGTTGTTTATAGTTCACATTGGTGTCTTCAAATAATGATGGCAATCTATAATGTGGTATTTGAGTAATAATTTCAGCATTTAAATTTATTGGCTGTATCGACTGCTTATAATTTACTTGAGTATCATCTAAAAGTGATGGTTTGTGTATATTTAAATAGGGTCTTATTGTAATTTGTTCTGAATTTGTAGTTTTTGATATTGCAGGTTGTTTATAATTCACTGGAGTGTTGCCTTGTAGTGAAGATTGAATAAAAGGTTTTTTTATTATTTGATCAGTGTTAATATGTTTAGGTGGTAAACGTTGATTGTAGTTAATTTCATCATCAATGGAATATGGGTAATTTTCTTTAAAATCATTTGAATTTTGAGATATTATCTCAGCATCAGGATTGATCTGTGGATACTTTTTTTTGAAATTAACACTTATATCATCATGTAATGAAATTTGAGGATAATTGTCATGAGGTTTGACTGTAGTTATTTTTGACTCTGAATTGTTAATTGGCAATGTCTTTTTAAAGTTAACTAATATGTCATCAATTATTGATATCTTATTATCATTTTTATTACTGTGATGCTTTGATTGTAATGTCACTTGGGTTGGTTTCTCAGTTCTAACTTTCTGACCAAAGAGAGCAAAATATTTTTTTGTATTTTCATCTACTAGACTGGCATCATCTTGTGTGAAAAATGCATGATATGGATTGTCAGTAGCAAAGTTGGGTTTTTCTGTTTGATAACCATAATCAATATCTGAGTATTGGTTATTTTGTTGTGGCCAGGATTTTTGCTTCTCCATTTCATTATTGTATTGAGTATGTTTTGGTTTTTCTGACCATTCTTGATATACATGTCTTTCTTTTTGGTATTCTGTCATTGGTTTTTGTTTATGGATTGGATTTTGAATTTGGGATTTAATATCGTACTCTGGAGCAATATAACTGTACTCATAATATGGCTTGACTGTAGTAGACTTTTCATAATTATTTTGGAAATCAAATTGTTGACTTTTTATATTAGAATCTTCATATTTATTGTGCTGAGCCGGCTTTTCTACATCATATTTATTATTTTCTTCATAATAATTATATGAATCTGGACGACTTGTCGTATGTCCTACTGGATTTTCTAGGAAAAATTGATGATTGGGAAAATTATTTTGTTCGTTATAATTTGAATTGTAATTATTATTACTTTCAGTTGTTGTAATAATAATATTATTTTTGATATTCAAACCTTCAATATAGTTTGGTTTAATTGATGGTATTGGAACCCATCCATTTTCTTTAACATTATGATTTCCTTTGGGAATTTTAAAGTATGGTTTTTGATTAAATCTTGGAATTGTTTTATTTGTATTTAAATTAATTTTTTTAGCTTTTTCTGGCTTTTCTAAAGGACCAAAAAAATTTGGTGGTGGTGGCAAAACTATTCCAGGAACTAATGGACCTGGTGGAACTCTTGTAGAATTTTCTTGAGCATACACAAAATCATACTTGGGTGGATAAAATAATGACTGATCATCTTCATCAAATGTTGTGTTTGGAAATGGTGGGCTTTGAATTGATGGGAATGTGGAAGGAAATACTGGACTCCAAGTAGAACCATTAATTGATACAAAATCAATAGGTCCATTATCTTCCAGCTGTATTGGAAATGGTGGAGGTATTTTAGGATTTTCTGGTATTTTTACCTGCCTTAGTGGAGCAATAAAGTTATCTATGTATGACCATTTGACTTTTTTATCACTAAAATTCCCCCCTCTTAATACAAGTAAATGGTTCTCTGCCAGCCATATTTCATCAGGATCTAACCCTCCTAAATTATTGATGTTGTCCTTTGGTACTTCAGGATTTATGTTGTAACTTAAAATGCCAGGTCTTGATGGTATGTCATTGAATAGTTCTTTATGTATAAGACCATACTTGCCTTCAAATATTTGCTGTGCTAATGTTTTATCATCATCATTGGCTGAATTTGATTGGTCCACATTTGTTAGGGTTTGCCCATTCTCAACTGGTAATATAATTTCTAACACAGGTTCCGCCACAGTGCTTGTTAGTAATATTATTTTTAATATCACATATGGCAGCAAATACATCTGCAAAGAAAAAATGTTATAGATTAAAATTAGGTTATTTATGTAATTTTTTGATTATTTGTATGAAACAACAGGAATCACGCACTTATGAGTCTTGAATTAATTGTTTAACTTCACAGTTACGTAACATTAAATAACATTAAAAATATATGTCATTATTACAATGCATTTTTATGATAATGAAATTAAAACATGACGTGTTTTTGTGAAGGAATCGCTTCTATATTAATATTTTCAATTTTATAAAATATTTAAAAATGTTTCTATAAAAAGATAATGTTTTTTTTATAGTTTGTTTAGTTTTAATATTAGTTTACTAACGTTTAATATTTTTACCAGCATTTTAAATTCCAACATACCTACTAAAACTTATATACTTTCAATTGTAATTTACTATGTATTTAGGATACTGAATTGATTTAAATAATTGGTTTTACTTACGCTTCTCTATCAATCGATAGATCTATTTTATATGCTACGTTAAACTTGTCAGTTTTTAAATTTAAAAATAGTTCAAAGAACACTTGCTATGAAGAAAACATAAGTTGGAAGGTTTCAGAATTGTTTTTTGAATGCAATTTAAAACAATAGGTACTATCATATTTTACTGATTTGCTTCGAGGTGTGTAAAGCGAGATAGGTGCTAAATACCTTAATTTATGATTCCGTTTATATCTATATATTATTTTTCCTTATTTCATAATTCCAATATACCGTATTTTTTATTTATTGCTACGCCCATAAGCTACTTCAGGGGAACCCATAAATACATTGGAATTTTGTAGACAAAAGAGTTTATTATAACTGGTTAACCTTGCTCTGGTACAAGACACGATTTTAGTGCTATTTGACCTACAGCAATAATAACCACGTAATTACTCTCGGACAAAATACAGTAACCGACTTTTCACCCGGGGTTAAACGAATTTTTAAACATTGTTCATATATTATGGTTTTTTCAAGACTGTATTAAATACATTGTATAATATGATGCAAAAATAATTAGTCATCCTTTAAGATTATACCTATGAAATTCCTATAATATGAATTACCCGTTTTCCTATGAATCATAAATTCATAACAATATTTTACAAACAAGAAACCAATTTTATGTAATTTTGTTTGTTACTATATCATGTATTCTTTGACTCGTCATAATGCCAACCAATAGAATTCTGTATCGTGAAAATAGCCTATTTTTGTATTTTGCTTAAAATCGCGTAAACAAAATATAAAAGGTATACCTACTTCTGTTTATAAATATTTAATAAAAATTTTCTTTACTCATGCATTCATACATAGATACATATATACATACATACACACATACATATTCGAATAAATGAATGGTTATATAATGTGAAAAATACAATTTCCGTTACAATAATATCCAATTCATTTATAGCGTCCTCAGGTGTCCAAATATAATCATTTGTGTAATTGTGCCTTTTGTTAAAATACTTATATTACATTTGACATAACGGTATTAATTTATATTTTATTCATTTTTTCCATTCGTATTTCTTCGTGTGTTCCGTAACATTTAATTTATTCTAACAATAAACGATTTATATATGTTAGATGACCAGTATTTTCGGATGTACTATTGTCCATTTAGTCACTATTTCACTAGCATAAAATAAAAATATACTATTCAGTGTTCAATTATCTGTTTGTTTTATTGAATATGTATAAATGTACACGTGTGTTTGTTAAAATGTAATTTAAGACAGTTTTTTTGGATATTTATAGTTTAGTAAATAGATTTTTGGATTACCTTGGTCCCAAAAATACTACATCTAAATATTATAATATTTTGTATAAATATACTTTTATTATGTTTTAATTACTTTTCCATATATCAAGGAAAAGTATTTATCTTTTAGATTTATTCTGTAGTAACAATGGAATTAAAAAAAAAAAAATTAATGAGTGGATTGGCGTTGTTTAGTAATTTTAACTTTTTAAATAATATTGACCGAGGTTACCAATAATAATAATAATAATAATAATTAATAGAAAAATATTAAATTTGCATTGATCTTATTAAAAAAAACTTTCTTAATCCATTGTTTTTGATTGTTTATTATATTAATTAACTTACTGTCTAACTGCCTACAGTACTAATTATTACTATTCCTGATACCTAGATGTTTAATATATATAAATAACATGCTCAAGAGTGGTAGAAAATAAATGTCTTATAAATATGGTTATGACGTTCATTATTTATAATATTATTTGTTTTTTTAATGAAATAAAATCAAATATATATATTAAGTAAATTGTGGTCCACGAACGATTAATTCAATTGATATTAAATTACATCTTCACGAATATCGACTTGGGTAATTACGTATTAAATTTTAAAATTAACAATTATATTATTTTATAAAACCAAGCGTAATTACTGAAAGTTACTTTATTGTTTATTTATAAATAAAATGTGTAAGTCTAATATAATTAATAATTGTTTCTTTTATATTGATTATTTTGTATGATATAGTTGTTGAACAAATTAGTTTTTGTCCTTGTAGATGTATCACGCCTTCTCTATTATACACCTCTGTTCAATTGAGTAAAACAAATCATTTTAATCTTTGCATGTAACGGGCAATATCCTTTTTATATACTCCTCCTCATCAGACTATTATAAAATACTGAATTAGTCATTTATAATATACATTATAAGACAACGCCTACTCGATCCATATTATGTATAATTTTACCATCTGTATAATAAAATCAATATATTGATTACTTCAGAATAGGCCTAATACGTTTTTTTTAAGAACGTAAATGACTACTCCCATTTTATTAATTGAACAAAAAATCGATAATTAATTATGTAATTGCATATCATTTTAATTCACATGTAAATTGTATTAAATTTTATTCATAAGCGAACTATCTATAAATTAATATGTAATCAAATTATTCGACTAGGTATACTCAGATATGCCTATTATAATATAATACTTATAAACAATCCTTTTTTTAATTTAGGTAAAATAGCGATGGATAAAATTTCAGTTAATACGTTATTTATTTTCAAATCTAAATAATAAACTTTGTGTTATTGATTTAGTTAGTCCTTATTAATTTTATCGTTAATATTTTTTTTATTTTTAGTAAATTAAGTTATCTATTAATAGTGGATTAATGATGGAAAATTACTTTTTTATTAATCATTAAAATGATATATATTCAGATAATATAGATAAAATAGTATTATTATTGCGCTTATTTACGTAATCTCAAGTCCTAACTTATGATTGGTAACTAAATAATGATTTTTAAATTTTCATATTCCATAACAAAAAAAAAAAACTAATTTATTAATACTAAAATTAAATTAAAATTTATTTTTATGAATTTAAGAAAAATAAATTATTAAAACATATTAAGTAGTGCTAAAAAAAAGTAGGAACTAAAATTTTATATGTACAATTGTGTTCAACTTTTCAAATTTATGTTTATAATATGATTCAAGACAACCGTTTTTAGATTAGATTAATTACAACTAAAATTTTAACTGTATGTACCTTTGAATTGTATAGATGTATATTCCAAATAAGCAGTAATTGAAGTGCCCATTACACAAAAATTATAAACTTAAACTTCGAATGTAAAACAAACTGATTTTTAAAAACATTAGTCATGCTACATTTACGTGGTGTAGCACGACTTCACGACATAAACTGAACACATGGAGTGCACGCAGAATACTATTACCATAACTCATTCATGCAGTTTTTGCTTTGTCGGTAGGAGAAGTACCCTCTGGCTGAGGGAAAGTTAAGCGTTTGATTTAGGAGATTAAAATCCTTGTTAATCTTTTTGGATAATTATTATTTTATATTTTTTTATTTGTATAAAAGTATCAAAATAAATAAAAAATATTAAAAAAACCGTATCATTAATAAATGATAAACACGATTAACTATATAAAAATGGATATAAAAATGGATTTTAAAATTATAATTATATATGTATGTATATCCTAGTAAACCTTGTTACTAGTTTTTATTTTATTTTTTTAAAGTATTGGACTTTAATTAAGCAATCGAATGAATTTCTTTATTTATAAATGAATATCAGATTGTTGTATCCTTATAAAGTATTATTGGCAATTCGAAAAATATGAATGTGTAGTATAATTTTTATCTTAATCCTATGCGGCTATGCATAACGATAGTTCGAATAGAGTAGTCAAATAATTAAATTTGAATCCATATAATAAACTATACAAGATTAAACTTGATTTGTATTTGAATAAATAGTAACTAACTTAATCTTTAATCAACAATTTATTTGATTCGTGACATGATCCTCCTACATATTCTACGATAAAGTATAAATATGTTTGTATTCTTATTTTAAACCGATAACTTTGATTGTGTTTTTGTGCATAATATACCTAATGTAAATGATAATATAATTCTCGTTGCATCGGGTGAGAGTTAGAACTAATAAGAAATAATTTTAAAATACGAGACCTAATTTAGAACTATTATTAAATAGCTTTCGTTGTATTACACATATATATTTTATTTAAACTAGTAATGGCCAGGATAGGTTCATAGACTAATTGTTAGGCATTCGTATCATTTTGTAAGCGCGAGAGGAGAGCAGTGTACTCGTATTATTATTATTATTATTATTATTATTATTTGATAAATTATTGCATTCGGATTTCTAGCGAATTTCTTTTTATACAAATATGGTTAAATTTTTGTTTTAAATTACTGTGTTTACCTCTGTTTGTAGTTTTTGGATTACGTTTTTTTACTAGTGAAAAATTATATTACGTTACCTAATATGATATTAATTTTAGAAAAACCGTAAGTTGGAAAATTACGTTTTTACATCTACCCCTTTATGACTTAATGTGTCTTTATCAAATATTTGTAAATAGTAGATACATATCCTAATCTTATTAAGTGCATTAACATGTTACATTAGAATTTATTTTTTTAACATTACAACAGATACATAACTGGCAAAAAAAACCGCAAAACAGGTGTGGTGAAAGTTTTACAAGAGGGCGCGGTAACTTTAAACTAGAGCAACTACCAGAATCGTGCAATGGGCCTCGAGCCATACACGCGACCAGCCTCCTTCTTTTTATTTTTATCTGGATACATATCACCTTACAATGGTCAGCTTGATTTTCTATGTGTAATTGGCAATTTTCATAGTATATTGTAATGAATCGTCACAGACTACCATTATTTATACTATACTAGGTGTAATTTTGGACTTCGAGTTACTTTTTGACCAACTTAGGACCAGAGGCGTAATTTTAGAAATAAATATAGGGGCAGGATACAAAATTAAATTGTTATTTTTTATTCTGATTTTTTTGAGTGAATTACGCTTTCAACTAATTTTTAAAAAAATTAAAAAAGTACACAATACACATAATTATAATTTAAGGCTTAAGTTTTCAACTCGTGTTAACGTGTATAACAATGTGACTGACCTGACGACTGTCTGCAGTTCATCAAAATATTTGCTAATAGATGTTTGCTATTTTTGTTTCAAAAGTCACAAAACAATTTCAACCCATCAGATAATTATTTTAGGTGTACTTAATAAAATGTATAATTATGATCAATGGATATCAATCAAGCGGGACTCTAGTGCTCCTCTTTAAGTATGTCGCTACTCGGGAACATATTTTAAATAGATACATATACTTTTAATTTCCTTTATTTTTACTTAGTGATAATTCAAATATTAAATATGTATAAAAAATAAACCTTAATGAGGATATTTTCACTTATGTTATTAACTTATAAAATATAACAGCAGAACATCTCAGTTAAATAATCTTTGTTTTATATTATTAAGTACTAAAAATTATTTCACGTCAAAAATATATGAATACTCGTACTTACATTTTAATATTTTATTTTTATGTTTTATAAATAATTTCAATTATTTATGTTTCAGCTTGAATATTTATTGATTCAAATTAATATTATTTTTTAACAATTTATATTTATTGTTTTTTTTTATTTGCCCAGAATTTAGATACAATTCTAATCGCTTTCGAATTTAATATGATAACACACCCACAGTCCACTTGAGTGACCCACTCTAACCAGTATTACACCCCTATGTATAAATTGTTTATTTTCTTATTTTTATAGTATTTTATCCAAAATTATTGTTTCTTCAAATCAAATATAAAAAAAATAAATCATTAATTTTATCATCGTATTAATAATATGATGATTTGTTGTTTCTTTCTAAATGCCGTAAGTAGCATGTCATTTTAACAACTATTGTTCCAAAATTATATTGACTTATATGTCCTATGATCAAATGTAAGTATGATTATTCATCGTTATACGTCTTATTAGTCTTAGTAGTCTTACTATATTTTCAATAATTAACTAAACGTATAACAGCAAGGTATTTAAAATAATCAATATGCGGAATACTTAAATTTCACTTTACTATTAATATATTGGAAATATATTAATAGTATTTCACATTATATTATAATACATTTTAAAAATTCTTTAACAGTTATTATTTTATTTGAAATTCGCTGTTTTATTTTTATTAATATTGCATTAATTGTCCATGTTACACATACATTAGATACTGAAAATAAAGTGAGTTGTTTCTTATACAAAATGCACTAACTAATAATATTTTTAACTTTACTTTGGTTTAAGTATTACTTACCTACCTATGTTATTATCTAAATTGTGTGGAAATACATAAGTAAATTTCGTAAAACTATGACACATAGGTACCTAGAGTAATAATACTTGGATAGCGGTTAAATTAAAAATTATTTTATACATCATTAATACATAAATCATATATTTTATTACTATTTTAACTGTTTCTTAAATTGGTTAAATCGTGAACGATTGACCTTAAATACTTTTAAACGATATTATATGTATAATTATTTATGCATACTATCGACATGTTACATCTAGGATCAGATTTAATTTTAGAATTTTAAATTCTGAAAAAATTCTTTGATTTTCAACTTTGGGAGTAGCTTATGGTAAAAATTCTATTCAGTACTTTTGAGGGGCAAAAATTAATAATTTCTCTATACATTTCCAATACTTTTCCTAATAATTGGGATAACTAGAATTTTTACGATAAATACGCTTTTGACAAAATCAATTTTAATTTTTGGTGTAACTCAAAAATGAATTACCGTAAATTCATGAAATTTGCACAAAATGTATCAGCATTTTATACGCACGGCAAAATTTTTAAAATATTTTGACCTTTTTGAGCTATTGATAGGTATGATAAATTTTTTATTTTTTTCTATAACTCTTAATAAAACATTTTTGCTCGGTCAAAAAGCTTGAAAATTCGATATAAGGTTTCTCATAACTAATTCATACTGGAACCAAAAAAAAAATAAATAAATAAATATAAATATTACAATATATGCAATGTTTTTGAAAAAAATTAAATCATCCTATAATAATACTAATGAGTATAATATACTAATAAGTATAATATAAAATATCGTAGTCCGAATAATATGATAAAATATACTTAGTGATATTGGCTGACGAGTTGTCTCCTAATAATTTTTTTTTTGTATACAATGATATATCATTGAATTCAAAATTAACCTATCCTTTACAAAGATCCAGTAGTTAAAGATTAATTAAATATATATCTAAAGGTTGGCATCTAATTTGTCTCTATACCATTTAATCTCCATAAGAAAAAACTCAAATTTTACTGGTTATAAAGTGATAATTACCATTTAACAAATGATCGATAAAACATTGGCCCTAACAACGAATAACATCTGA
Source organism: Pentalonia nigronervosa (assembly GCA_014851325.1). NCBI lineage: Eukaryota > Metazoa > Arthropoda > Insecta > Hemiptera > Aphididae > Pentalonia > Pentalonia nigronervosa. Next base: position 21,598 of record JACXSJ010003013.1, read on the forward strand.
AATTATCCAATATTAATGTTTAATAATATTTATCATATTTATGTCATAAAACTAGTTTATTTTAACCAAACTAAATGTGTATGAATCATACATATTTATGTCAACGTTTATTTAAAAGTTCCTCGTTTCGTTTTAAACTATAATAGCGGGCGTCGGTTTCACTTAGAATATTCCCAACGTATATTGACCGCGAAATCTTGAGAAATCCCCTATTGTAATTGCAGGCAACTCAAGTTAATAATCCTCCTGTTCAACATTTTCTAATTTGAATAAAACGATTTTAACTTTCTGTGCAGACGACCGTCACGCCGTATTTTGCCATATGTATTCAATATTCATTGTTTAATAATAATAATAAAAATAAATAAATACAATTTTGTTGCTGACGTACGGTTTGTTGATAGTAAATGATGATGATAATAATTAATAATAATAATATTATAAATTTATAAATACATTAGCCTGCCGCAGATTTAGAACCAAAATGTCTCGGTCACGAGAAATGCATTAACTTATGGTCAAGGGGGCCACCGCCATCTTCGTTTATTTATAACTATGACCATTAGACCGGTTTTTTTTTTATTTAATTTTATTATTATATTTTGTTTGTGTGCATCTCTCACACACACGTCTGACGTCGCATCGTTCGGTCACCGGCCGATCTCGGCGGCGCTATCGGTTTCGCGTCGTGATTCATCTATTTTAAATTCGTCTGCACGTCGTCACGACCCCGTGAGTGAGAGAGAGATTAATCCATTAACGCGCTCGCCGGACCACCGTTTATGTCGTATATAATATATACTTACGACGAGGTAGTACGATCATTATTATAAATCTCCGGAGACGAAGCGTCCGTCCTCCGCACTTGGCGTTTTGTAAGTTGTTACAATTCTGTTTGGGAAACGGCAAAGACCGACCGTTTAAGCAATCATAATAATAATCGTAATGTGCGTATTTTGGCGGCTAGCGGCCAAGACCCAGTTCTCATACGGTCGTTTTTTTTTTATTCTATCATTTCTCTCGTCTCTTTTTTTTTTTAATGACAACACATTTCAGATCCGTTTAAACTATAATATTATAAACCCGTCGTCGTCAGCACTCAGCGACTGCAGTAGAACAATGACCGCTCCACTAGATAATAATAATAATAATAATAATACTACACGGTTTGCAAATCAAAACAATGGACTATGTATATACAGGAGAACTGCGCGTGCCATCGCATAAATTTTTTTATTCCGTCTGTGTTTGCGGGAAACCAGTTATATATTATGTATATCTATCGCTTTCGGTTTCGTTCTGCAGTTTTGTATTTTTTTTCGGTACGTCTCTGGTGTGTTTAAGACACCTTTTCCCTTTTTTTTACCAATAACCTGATGAAGTCAGTTAGATTTTTCAAGTTACCTATCATCGACAATGTTCACGCGTTAGAACCACACTGTGATAATGTAATATTTATTATAGTGCCTACACTCATCGCATCGACCAAAAATGTATAACCGTCCTATTCTCATTATATTGCATTATAATAATATTATCGAGGTTAAACGTATGTGAATTTGAGATGTTAATTAATTATGCCTTAATTTACGTTCACACGGCATTGACTTATTGAAACAATTAATTGTTTAATATTTTAATAAGCGTACAAATGTAAATAAAGTAAAACCTATTAATATTGTTGTTGTGAATAACAATATTGTTGTGTATTCCGATTTCTCTTGTGAAAAAGAACATTACTTTATGGATTTGTACTATTGAATACCCGCGTACATGGAATTTTAATTTCTTCAAATTTAATTGACAATCAGTTAGTTTACGTGGTTAAAGTATTAAACATCATAATATTAATTAAGCAACTATTTTTACCATGTTGCATGTCTACAAAAAGTACTGTACAATTTAACTGGGTAATTGATAATTGTTCAACTATTCTAACTCGAATATCAGTGATGGAAGGGGGTCAATGGGTTTGCACAGCCGATTTTCAAGGGCTAATAAATTTGTTTATGGCAACTAAAAACATCTGTAACGGACAATAGAAATTTGTTTTAATAGACCCTAGACTAACGTTTATTTATTTCAAAGAAATTATAGGTATCTGAGGCTAATTTCTAGTATTTCTATATTTTATAATAGGTTTCATTAGGCAGTAATATTGAACAGTTTTAAACATATTTCTAAAGGAATACAAAAATATACTAGCTACTGTGTATAGTTGTGGTTGAGATATCAAATAAGTATTAGACGTCTATAGGTTTATATTATAATAAAATTAAACAATAGGTATAATTTAATGTACTGATTCGTCTTAATTGTAAAAGACATTTCAAACATTATTTTTATAACAACTTGTTACTAAATATACCAACTGTATATTTATAATTTGACCACAAGTATAAATTACCATTACTGTCCTTGGCCTCGAACGTAATTTCTAAATTAAAAATAGCTAACTAATTTCGTGTATTTGATTCGAACAGTACGTGAACGAAATATTATCTTATGAAGGTATACATACATTTGAAGTTCTTAAAGAATCGACTAGCAACCTAATCATACATTAAGACAAAAAAATATAGATCACATTTTCCAATCTACACTTCCATTAACTTTGGTCCGAGTTATGTAATCGTAATAATGATATTTCTATCTGCTCATGTAACACTATAAGGTCTCTCTTGTGGTACAATTTCAACATTCTCGGACCAGTTGTTTTCCTGTTTCAATATTGACTTATCAATCAATCTAGGTAATAGCATGGAGTGCAAGATACTTTTGTAGGAACCGTTGTATTTAAAGTAAAACATGTTGGTATTTTATATTTATTTATTTAGACATTACACACATTGCGGTCTACAATAACTTTCCTTATTATTTGAACAACTATTTTAAAATGTATGCAAATTCTATATATTGTACATAGGTACACACATATGTATACGTAGTATATACCTATTTATTTATATAATTTTTGATATGTCTTTTATATTTTCTACTTGGATGAGTACTTAAAATGAATAACAATATGACTGTTATAACGTGTAGACTAATAGACTATATTATCATTCATAGATGTCATATCAGTGATGTTACATCATTTTTTATATTTTGACAATAGTAATACTTTTGATTAGATGTTTGACTGTCTATTGTTTCGGTTCACCTATTGCATTCCATTGATGACCTTAGATGTACTATATGTTATATTGTACAGCATACAGGTGTGGCTCGAGGAAAATTAGTTAAAAATTGTTTAGGCCAAGAGACCTCCCTAAAGTAATTTTAGTTATTATAAAAACAATATCTTAAAATAAATATGTATATGATACATATACGTGTAATACAATTAAAATATGTCTCTCAATAGTGAGCTATTTAACTTTTTGTGACCGTTTTTTCTTTGTTTATAACATTTATCAAGTATAATGTTTTAGGAAACTTGGCTCCAGGACAGTTGAAAAAACTGTTGAATAAGCAAAGGAAAGCCCAAAGAAAAGCCCAAGAAGAAAAAGCTCAGGCACTAGCTGCTCAAGAAAAACGAGATATGCATAAAAACCGACAACAAGTGACAAATACTAGCGATGAGGCTGATGCATTGCCATTGGATGAATTACTTCCAGAAAAGTTGGAAAGAGTAAGTGTTGAGACTTATATTCAATTTCCCTAAATTATTTAAAACAAAATATTATGTTGATATAGGTGGAAGATCCTTTGGAACAATCAATCAAGTTCTTGAAACCACTTCAAGAACTTGCATCAGATAATATTGAAACTCATTTAATGGCATTTGAAATTTATTACAGAAAAGGTATTTTTTACACATTTGATAGTTATTTGAAATTTACTTAATGCTTATTGAAAATGTTATTTGTAGATAAGCTTTTATTGATGTTGCAAAGTATCAAAAGAAGTCATCGTATTTATCCGGATCATCCAATGTTTCACAGTTGCTTAATTAGATTTATGGATAAACTATTGAAACTAGACAACATTCAAGAAGAAATGCAATTGGTGCTTAATAAACAATTAGAACCGATATTGGGTGGAATGTCAGCTGCGGAAATCAATTTGCAGTTCCTTAATAAACACCAAAAATCATTGCCAGCTTTAGTTCAAGGTGAATAATTAAATAAAACCTTTCTTACTATCAGTTTAAGCAATTAAAATGTGTAATTATTAATTATTTTAAATTTAAATTTAAGGTTTGAAAATGAAGTATAAACTCGATAATAGTTCTCAACAAGAAGTTCTTGACCAAATTACTAAGCTAGATGATTCCCTGGTGGATGTCAATATTCAAGTAAAATTCAATAATTATGTTCTGTTTTAATTTTTATAAATAACAAACTTCATATTACAGACCTGTACTGATATTTTAAATTCATTAATTAATGGTGAATTTGGTGAAGTTGGTGATGTTGCTGAAGAATATCGTAAAACATGTTATAAACGTTTTCCATTGGCTACTGCTTTCCACACGGATCAAGATCGTTCTCCAATGGCATTCTGGTCCAATTCCTACAAAACGTTAAATGAAACTCATGAAAATTGTATCAGTAACTGATTGTAGCATGGACGTTAGATCAAAAATGTATTTTTAATTTTGTTGAAAAGTTTTTTTCTTATTTATAATAATAGGTCTTTATTATAACTTTTTAATATAGGCTTATTATTTTTCTGTAGGAAAAACAAAATTTATTTTTGCCTTAAGTATCCTGTAAATAGTTAATAATATATTATAATTTCTTTTCTCAAATCTAACACTTCACTAATCGACATACAGATTACAGTTTTGACTGAATATTTATAATTTATATTTATAGTTTAAATTGCTTAATGAAAAAGAAAAACACTATTTATTAACTTCAAACAGCCCATAATGTTTTCTGTGATACACCCTGGAATTTATGCTAATTATTGATTATTTAACTACTTTACAGGTTTGTAAAATATGAACTTGTATAAGAAAAAAAATGTGGCTCATTTACTAACCATTAGTTGATCTCCAATCATTTAATTTTAAAGAAAAATATTTATTGTTAACAGTAAGTATGTTATTTTTTATTGTTAAATTGACATTAAGTAAATACTTAACAACTATATGGAATATAAATAGTAATTTATATTCTATTTTTAAAGTAAAAAAAAACTGTTTCTTCAAAAAAAACATATGGTGGTAATTGAGCTAATTTTTATTTTTTTAATAAAAAAGGTCAAACCGTCAAATTTACATTTCTTTTTAAATAATAACAAAAACAAAAAAAGCATTTTTATTGATTATTTTGGTGTGTTTTTTACATTTTACATTCAACAAAAAGATAAAAATCATTCTATATGTATGTGAATGAACTGACAATTTTTTGTATACACTTTTCTAACAATGTAATAATACATAGGGGCTATGGGTAAATGGCATTGACTGTACTACCCAAATATGTATTATATAAATATATATCATACATAATATAATAACTTTTTAATTAATATTACGCACCAGTACACAACCAGTGCAATGGTTTCCTATTTAATAATTTCCAATGTGGAATGTGATCGTCCATTGCAATTTACAAGTAATACATATTATATTAGTCATCTCATCAATAATAATAATTTATATCTGTCCCCATAACAGGTAAACAAAACGATCTTAATGTGTTTGCGGTTTTTGTGGGAGAGTAGAAATTAAATCGTAAAATTATAATTTGTTATAACAACATATACAGTATATATCCTATATTTGCCACGAATGCATAACCACCGTCAAGGACACGAGATTTATTTTATAAAAGAAAATGTTATTACATATATGTATATATTTAAAAATAATAGTATTCCGTTTGGTGGTTTTTCTATACTGATTTAATTTTAAAATTGACCGTGTCACGCAATTTAGTGAGTTTATCGTTTTACCATAATAGTATGTATAATATATCTTTAAATTTAATTGTACTTATTATATCCCTTCTGCGGACTGTGTGTCTGCGTGTTCATATCGCTCGGATTTCAAACGTTTAATGGTAATTCAAGAAAAAAATGAAAGTCGGTCAATTCGTTATGATTGACCAACATGTAATTTATTGAAATAATCTTATTTGATTGCTCCTTTGTAGTTAAAATAAATATACACGTTAATCGTATACTCAATTAAATTTTACATACAGATATACAAATAACTAAACTGTAATTGTAAAACGATTAAGGTACCTCGGTGTATAGTGAGTATTTTACCCGAAGCACAATGTTATTGTCACGATGTATAATTTATTATTATGTCAAGTGTCGATTGTACTATTGCGTAGGTACGGAAATCATAGGTGTTGAGCAGGGGCGTCATTTGGATGTGTTGGGGGGAGGGCGAGAGTATGCATTTGCCAACCCTAGATTTTAAAGTAGCTTTAGACAGACTGCTGGATCCAAATGGCCCTGCTTTAGAGCCATTATGGGGTCTTATATAGGATATAGATCAGTATGAGTCGAGAATGATCTTATTAATAATCTACGATAAGACGATTGAAGAAATGTAATGTTTTATGACTTATAAATCCACCTTGCTATAGCTATACCCAACCCACGAATTAAAATGCAAAATATAGCCTGGGCATGTAACTAGTCTATAAAAAATATAAGATTTTTTTATAATCTTGCTGTCAAGCAAAACCAAAAAGTGAGCAAGTGGTTATCGCTTTGCTGTACATAGGGTGTCGTGTGGGTCACTGCGTAATAATGGATGTGTTAAATTTGAATTTAATAATATAAAATCATTGTATACTAAAAACGTTTCTGAGAAAAAACCTACATTACTAAGTATTTTATGATATAATTGCTAATCAAGTAATTTATTTTACTGTTAGTAATACTGTAGGAGGCTGAATTGATTTTTACCTAAAACATTGCATTTGAAAATGTTATTACGCGTTTATGAAATATAATTATGTACTTTGAAAGTTTCTAGAGCCTACGAATAATATTTTTAAACTACAACTAAATAACTAAAATTATTAACCTTTGTTAAAATATGTCATTCCTTATAAATTTGAAATTGAATGTTTTTTAAAAAAAAACTATTTGTAAATTTTTTTATAGATATTTTGGTTACAGTATGAAATACTTATGAGAAACCTTTTTTTACATTTTCAATCCTTAGCATTACAAATTGAACATTTTATACATTTTTAATTACAAAATAATTTATAAAATGTTGTGATTTTGATGAATTTTGTCAATATTTGTAATATTCTAATATATAATAACTAATATGAAATATTAGAGACAGGGTTCTATTTTGTGATTATAGAGGTGCAAATTTAACGGGCGATAATAGTTCAAACTCAGATTCTGATTCTGAAAATATTCCCTCTAATTACAGTAACAAAAATTACGGCCAACGAGTGAAAAGATCTTTGGTTTTTGAAATGTGTTAGCGACATGATGGTTGAAAAACTTTTTTTGTTATTGAGCGCCGAGGTAGGTAGGTTTTGTGGTTAAGCACCCCCAAATTTGTTTTAATATACCTTAGTTAAATTATTAAAATTTACTGATTATTATGTATTTGTGTGTAATGGAGAGTATATAAAAATTTGTAAGCCCTCCTCCAAAAAAATCTGAATGTGTACCTGCATGCTACTGATACAATTTAAAATTAAATTGTTATTAATATTAACAGCGATAATTGATTTAGATACCTACATGGCTACATGTTACATAAATTATCTGCTCAAAAAGGGAGATCAATTTTCATGAATAATCTTATCTGCTAATCCGTTAATCCTCCATTTACCGTAACTGGCTAGTATCATCTATAATAAATTAACAAATATATACCTATTATATAATTGTTATTCCAATAATTTAATAGGATCATACACAAATTATGATTTCCATGTATATTATAGAAGTTTGTTATTTATTTAATTATTTAACAGGTATAACGTAGTGATAGTTTTGAATTTAGAATAGAACGGATCAAATTGTTTGCATTGACTATATATAACGTGTATTAGTAAAAAAATCTCTTAACCAAATTATTAACGATTACGTTTTTTGAATTTATAAGTATACTCAGCTTTTGCATAAAAAGAGATGGTACGCGTATAAATACATAATAGTGGAAATACGTATTGTACTTAATAATATAGTCCTAGAATTTCATAATATTGCTACAATGCCATAATGGCATCTACCTACAATATATAACGATCTCTCATGATTTACAAATAGTAAATACATTTTCAAATATGTTGACAAACAAATTAGCTTGACGTTGACAAAGCAAAAGTTGTTAATTAGACCTGTTTTCGTGCTATTGTGAAATGTGACAACCATTTTTTTTTTTTAATTTCCTTATAGTCAAAAACAAAAGTACTGATAATATTTATATTATATTATAATATTATGTATATAATTTTAATTATATTTATATTTTAATATGTTAAAATTGTAAAAAATAATAAAACAATGTTTCTGATTTATAATTTATTCAATAAGAAACAGCTACCTGTATGTCGTCGCTACACCTGTAACATAACACTAGAAATACTATACTTTGATATTTTATTTAATCATAATTTTCAAACCATTTCAATACCCATGTGAAAACATAAACCATACACGCAATCGCTGTAATAATACTAAATATATGCTATATGATACACATCGTATAATGTACATAATTATTAAAAAAGGGATGAATAATTTCGGTTTAACTAAAAAAAAAAAGGACTTCTAAAAATGTTTTATTGTTACTTATTTCTAAATAATATAGTCCCTAATTATAAAATATTCAAAGTTTGGAACTCATTTCCAAACTTTTTTTTTAAAAAAGTGGCGCTTATTCCATATAGGTTTCCTTATTATTCACATCAGTTATAGTTATACTCTAAATAATTGTGACTTCAATATTGATAAAGTTGTAAAAGTCTATTTTCCGCTATGGGAATGCATTAAAATCAAAATAAAGGAATACATTAATAAATGAAGCTATAATAACGATTGCGTGTTTTATGAAAACCAACAAAGTCTTCAGATATAAAAAAAAACACTGATAAGTAAAAACAAAAATCACATATAAATATAATTATAGTATAAGGTGAGGTAGATCAGTAAATCAGTTGCAATAACCTAAAAACGAAATGATAAAAAATGTTCATACATTTTTTTAAATTCCCAATCATCAGGAAAATTGTTTTTTGTACATAGGTACTTGTCTATACAAATATATTAAACTGATTTCAAAATGTTGGCACTTGACAGTGACATGAAAAATGCTTGTCATCCCTATTCCCAACCCCCATGTAATATGTTATATAACAAGTCTTATGTCTATCACAGAAATATTGTTTATCAACACAACTGTGGTTTTACGAAAACTATTGTTTATAACTTTCAATTCAATATAAAACTGTACAAATTTGTTTTGTGTAGGTGCAGGTCTTTTCTCTTATGCAGTTTTGCAGTAAGCACATTATTATATGGTGATAACGTTATAACAAGATGAAAACGGAAAGTTGGAAGTTTATCGAGACAATGGGACATAATGATGCTCTAAATGGGGAAAAATCTATTTTAAATAGAACGAATAATGTGTATGCTCAATGTTTATATCTGTTGACTATGACTTCACACAATTCATTGTTTTTTGTTAAAATTATTTTTAAAAAAAAAAAATATTTAAAAAATAAAAAATATTTTTTTTTGTTCATTCAATTGGCAGATATGTAAGTAAACAATCTTAGTTTATTAACATATACCATTTAATGATGATTGATAGTTAAAACTATTTTAAAGATATTTTAATACCCTTGTACAAGACACCTACAACTAATGAAATATTAAAAGAAAATATACAAATTAAAAAAAAAATAAACGTAAAATCCAGTGAATTAGAATATTCGATATCAACATTAATCATTCGAGATTAAACGTTTTGCTTATGTAACCCAAGTAGGATACCTATATTAAATATTTTATATGCTACAAAAAAAAATGTAAATTTAACATAATTTCATAGGTATTCTATGAAATTCAATAATGGACATCGAATTGTATACTTACCTGACACCTGCTTTTTAACACCAAATGCATTTTAAGGTCTTAAGTCGTGATGGGCGCAACCGACTAGTTTTAACTATCGATTGTCTATCGATAGTTTCAAAAACTACCGAGTGATTTTTCAATTGAATAGATATTATTATTCATCGATTGTTTTTAAAAACTATCGAGTAATACATTCGATAGTTTTCTTTCGGTAGTTACATACGTATTACACCGACTAGTTTTTACTATCGAGTTAAAAA
>JACXSJ010003014.1:0-31867 GCA_014851325.1 Pentalonia nigronervosa
ATATGTCAAATTGCACCGCATCTACGTTTGAAAAAAACGAAGTCGTATTTTCTGCGTCTCCTAAAAATCCTCGTAAAAAGATCAGAGATATAAATGATTCGCAATGTTCCAATTTTGACAAAGTATTAGAGCACTTTAAAAACAAGAGCAAAACCTCACATAATGCTATGGATGGGATTGAACTGTTAATGATGGGCCACGCAAAAACTATAAAATCTTTTTCAGCTAGACGGCAAGCAATAGCTAAAAACAAAATAGCTAAATTGATCGGGGAACTAGAGTTGGAACAAATCGATGAAGACACAGCAACATCATCTTCGTCTCAGTCGTCTCACTATAGCATGCCATCAGTGACTCCAACGAGTCCGACGCCGTCGATTATGAGCAATTATAATAGTGCTGACAATTTAGATGCAATGTACTATCAGTTGTAGTCAATTTTATTTTTTTTATTCTAACAATTAGATATAAATACTAAACATTTTATATATTATTATAAAATATTATAATATTATTATAGTATTTATCATTTATATATTATTATAACCTACCTTAAAGCAATAGCGAGACGTTCAGGTGGAGGTATTGGCACACGAAAATGAGTCGTTTCTTTACGTATATCTTCATTAATAAAATTTAGAATTTCATCAAAACAATTTGATGTCATTCGAAAATAAATAAAAAAACGTTTTGCATCATTTCGTAATTGAGGCATTAAATGATTAAATTCACCTAAACTTTCTCTTTGGCTATTAATTTCGTGAACCCATTTTCGTCTTTTACGTCTAAAAATTAAATATTACATGATTTTTTTATTATTTGTTATTGTAACAGCACAAACTGTATTTAAAAACAGTTGTAGCTAATATATTATAATTAGGGTTAGGATGTTGATGACTTTCGTCGTCTTTCGTTTGATACCATCATACACATTTTAATTGTACAGTGCAACAATACAATATGAATATTAATATATTATTATTACATCAACATATTCAACATCCTAACTGTAATTATAATATATTATTTTTGAGATCTATAAGTCCCTAAGCCTAATTATAATCCTATGGTACCTTTTTTGTTCTTCATCATCCATTACAGCTGCTAACAGTAATACATCTTCTTCATCTGAACTTGAGTTTTCATAATAAATATCCATGGTATGATAACAATTAAAAAAAATATAGAAATATGTTGTTTTGTACTTTTAAATATTAATATTAGTAAAAAAAATATAATACGTAATAACAAGATACATGTACGCGCATGGGTGTCACAATGTCGACTAGTAATTTTTGGCGAAATATTTCGCTCCGGTTAGGTTAGATCAGCGGTATTTAAATAGCGATAAATACCGCTGCCGCTATCGCTGCCGCTACCGCTACCGCTGCCGCTTCGGTTTGAGCGAACCTTTATAAATATATTAATTTAAATGTAATTGCATTGTAAAATATTAAAAACGGTCAACAAATAATGTGTTATTATTATTTTTTCAAATGTTTTACACATATAATGACATTCACCTTTATCCATAGATTATACTCATTAGACAGTGGCGGAGTGGCCCACCGGGCAACCGGGACATTTTTCGGTGGCCTGGATTGGTTATACAAAATGTATCCCATCGGCCATCGACCATCATTCTATATTTCTATTATTTGATAATTTTGTGATGCGTTTAATTTTTGGTTATAAATGTATAATGTTTGAGTTTATATTAGTATGATAATAAAAAAGGATAAATGATAAGTTCAACTAATAGGGTTATTAAATATTAACAACTTATTATCATTCCATATTGTCGTAATCACATTTAGTTTGTAGTTTACTGATAATCGTTACAGTGGAGGCATAGAGTAAATATGAGTGGAGGCCGATGGTACATCCGTTATGATTAAATTGATAATAGAATCACAACACGCGTATTATTGGATATAATTCTATAAATAACTTTTTTTTTAATAATGTTTGGTTATCATATTTTGATTATATGGTACTAACATGCAATTTTGGACTATAATAAAGTCTGTATAGTTTTTCAATTTTAAATTTTCTTTTTTTTGGTTTATAATAATAAATATATACAGTATTACACAATTATTTATTTATATTATTTATACCTAATACCATGGATAATATTTCAACGAAAAAAAAACGTAAAGGCGGCCAAGCAAGAGAAAAAGAAAAGAATAAAAAACTATTGTTTTTAATTGGTCAAAAGTGTGAAAAAATTAATTCATATTTTAAAGGTATGTTATTACGATCTACAATAATCTTATAAATGTGTCACTTGCTATTTACAAATTTTCAATTCACAGTATTTAAATTTAGTATTAATTTTAACTTAAATTACATTAATTTGATTTTGTTTAAAATTCAATTTATACAATATGTAATTTTGGTCTAGTACCTATCTATAATTAAATGAATTTCAATCAGACTTATATTTAATTTATATTTGTGCATGATAATAAATACCATGTTAAAAATTAGACTTTATGTTTAATACTTGTATTATTGTTGATATTTTTCTTATATTCAAACTATTTTTTGAAAATGTATCAGCAAGCCAATAATATTGTTTTACATATTAAGGTGATGACAACGATAACACGTCAATACTGGAGAATGTTGAACATGAACAAGAAATTGATTTCAAACATAGTACTTTTAGCAGTAACAGCAATAAATGTATAGATTTAGATGTCAATGTCCAAGATAAAGGTAATACACAATTTCATAGGTACCTACTTCAGACAATAACACAGGATGTATCAGTCATGGATCAATGTTCCATCTTTGTAAGATATGTGGTAGATGGAATGATAAATAAAAGGTTAATGTCTGTTAAATCATGCACTGATTCAACTGGTATGATGAACCTTTTAAAGAAGGCAGTGAATACGGTTGCTTAGATATTACACATTACATTGGAAATGCCACAGATGGTGTTGCTAACATGAGAGATGCATACAATGGATTTACTTCTTGGCTTAGTGAAGAAGCACCAGGTCAAGTACATGTTTGGTGTTACAGTACAGGCGTGCGCACGGGTGCAGCAGAAGGTTCATATGCTGCATCTGCCACATTTTTTGGGCCGATTGATTAGTCTATGGGCCAGTCGGAGCAATTCATTATTTAATAATTTAATATAAATTATAATAATTAATAAATAAATAAAATTGATGTGAACCATTAAATAATTATTTTTAAAATAGAGTTTAGACAAAGCTATCAGTTAATATGTTATTAAATAAAATATAAAAATAAAATGTATACTATAATATTATATATATGTTCAATGTTTGGTTATTATCGTTGGTCGGGAGGTGGTAGTGGTTAGCAGATTAGCTCTACTAGCTATATAGCTGGCGCGTCGACCGCTTCTGCTGGAAAACCTTAGGTACGTTCTAAAAATAACTCAGTAATCAACTGAATAACCGCAATAATCAGAATATCGAATTTCTATTTGATGACCGATAATAAAGTATCATTATACAATTATTATTGTAGTGTATTGTTGGCTGTTGCAAACCAAGTCATTTTCACTATAAATATATTCATGGTTAGGTATGTTATAAATACATTCAGTGTGGCGTGATATTATTCGAATTATGATTTATTAATTAAGTTGTTATTATTCAGATGACCGTGATTGTGTTCTCCGCGAAACCGCATATTCGTGTGTGTCGACGTTGTATTACTATTTAATAGTGATAATTTTTCTTAAATAATAAATTTAAACTTCAAACATGAGTTCGATAAATAAAACAACAAAAAAAATCAAAAAGGCAGAGCTGTTAAAGTTCGTGAATTAAAAAAAATTAAACTTCAAAATGCTGCTCAATCTTGCTATAATATTAAAAATTTATTTCAAAAATCAGCAGATGGATTTAAAAAAAATATTAATATTCCAACATATCAAGATGTTATTATAAATGAACTGCAAAATGAAGATGTTAACAACCCTGATCCTATAATAAGTTAATAGTATGTTATTTAATTATTCATATTTTTATTTATTCTAAATATTTATATAAATTATATTTATATTATTTCAAAAATGTATAAATTACAATATAAATATTTCAAAAATTTACCTAATATAATAAATAATCGCAAATAAAATGAATTAGTTATGAATTAAGATAATTAAAATTTTTAATTTTTAGTGTTGGACATAAGTAAATTATATTTAATTTGTAAGCTTGCATTAAACAGGAAAACAATTTTGAAAATATATACAGAGGTTAGTCAAATTCAAGTAAGTGAGACTGACACTGATTCAAATATTGATGAAAATTATTTGAAAGCTCATGGAATTCTAAGTTCTAAAGTTAACGACCCTTCAAATAAATTGCCTTCCAATCACTCAGAATTTAAGAAAATTATTAACCATGGACCCTGTCGCCCATTATTGAAACTATATCCTGGAACATTATAAAGTAACAATCAAAGATCTTTTCAAAAATCTTGGTATGATAAATTTAGTTGCCTTGAATATAGTGCAGTCACTAATGCAGCTTATTGTTTCCCGTGCATACGTTTTGCTGGAAATGAAAAAAATAAGGGTCAAATGGATACAGCATTTACTCATAATAAAAGTAGAATTTCAAAGAATGGAGTATTATTGTAGATATTTAGATAGTTTAATTAATAAATATTCAATAGTCATAATTTTATAATCTCAAATTCCTTCAGAAGTATGTATTCATGTCATTTACTGATTTCTAAAAAGAATTAACTTGGTAAGTTTTTTCGAACTCCTGTTGGTTTTTGTTGCTCTTTTGCTAGGTGTTTTAGACTTAAATTGATGTATGTTGTGATAATTGATCTTAATATACTCAACAATTGTACTATCAATCTGTGTTAAGCCATAAACATACTCTTCAATTATTTTAGTAAAACATAAATATTTATTATATGTATCTGAATTTAGAGCTTGATTATATGTTGATTTAGAAAATTTTATACGATAATTCAAAATATCAAAAGCATCATTCATGAGTTTACAAAACTCTGCTGTTGGTTTAGAATTTTTAAACTTTGTATCAATAGATTTATAAAAAGTCAAAGCATTACTTACATTAGTGTTTAATACTTGCGCAGCAAGTTTGTTATTCATTTTTTCATTGAAATAATAAATATGCTTATGAGATAATTTTATTGCAGCTTTAAGTCCTTCTTGTTTTTCTTTAAAATATCATTTTTTTTATAAAACTCCATTCAATTTTTTTCACCATTTGAATTCAACAAATGGTTGAACTCAAAGTTAGGTGTGTTTGTCACCTAATGTCTTGCGGGCTAATTTTATTATGTAATATGGATCGAAAAATACCTAAGCAGGTTGTGAAGAATTCATAGTATATGGAAAATAAAATTTAGGATCACTTCGGCCAAATTGAGCACATAGTCTGGTACGCATATTTAAATTGGTATGAGCCCTAGCCAAAGTTATTGAATGGACAATGACACCAGTTTCAAAAATAACACAGTTTTCACAGAATTTTTAGCGTATAATATGTACCTAGGATAGGATGTTATATATCAGAAATCTTCGCAGGAGTGTGCACTCAAAAACTTCTAAAAGTTTTATGGCAATCGGTTAAATAGTGTAGGAGTGCATAAAAAACATACAAACAAGCATTCATTTATATAATATATATATATATATAAATATATGCAGATGTATTAACTTTAATCAATGGCAATCTTACTTTGTCCTTAAAAAATGACAATGTATTTCTATTCGCATATGATATAATTTGAAATACAATTTATTATTTCAGTCTGTAAATGCGACGATTTGATGCGTGCGTTTACCACATCTGCCCGATTAACCAATGGCAGTTATATTTTATATACAAAATAAAATACTAATTTATTTCTACTATTAATATTATAATCTGTAAGTTGTAACCAATGGCGACCATTAATAAATAAAAATATTTTTTGATTTCCATTGCGAATCTCAAAATCCTTGTGTGATCACAAAATGCGAATCTTGGAAAATCCTTTCTTAGTACACAGTGAAATAAAATATAAATCTTTCATCAAAATTTCAAATCAATAGCTCTAATAGGTTCGGCTCTCCGTTGATTATGAATCAATCACTCAGGACTGTCTCGTTTATATATATATATATATAGATAGATAATGTGTCTACGGACGAAGACCAAATTTCTCATTTTATGTTTAGGCAAAATCGAGTCTGCCTCATGTGTTATTCTTCCTCCCCCTCAATATATGAACTAGCAATATAATAATAATATATTAATTAGTTATTGGTAAATAACAACTTTTATAGTTATTCGTTATATACGAAGAGTATAAACCTAAGACAAATATTCGTCTAGTGATCTAGACAAATCCATAGACACTGACCTACTTGTCAGCCGTAATAATATGTTATCTATACTGTATTAAATGCGCTTACCTGAATGACGCCTCCTCCTTTACTTTCATTGTGTGTGTGTAAAAATGCATCGGGAAGTCCAATCATCTTTCCTAGCCAGTTCATCACTAAGATTTCCAACTCCGTGCAAGCGGGGCTACTGGCCTGCAAAACGAAAGGCGTGACATCAATTATTAGTACATGATAATATCACCGTCCTCATTATTATCATCATCGGATGTAGTGAACTTACCCATGTGAATCCCAAACAGTTGATCGCATCCGCCAACATGTCACCCAGTAGCGACGGGAACGAATTCAGTGCAGGAAAATATGCGTGCATTTGAGGCGATTGCCAATGAGTGATCTATATAATATATTATTATAAAACATACACGTTGAATAGAAATTGGTCTACGACAGACATTATTCTTTTGGTAGTTTTATTATTATTTTAGTATAACACTCGTACCCCAGGCATAATGATGTTCTCGACATCATCCATTATGTGGTCCCACGATTCTGGTTCGACGGGAGCACAGTCGGGTGTTAAGTTCCTCAGGTATCCCGGATGCACGTTCGGGTAGACACGCCTTTTCCGTATGGTTTCTAAATAGTCTGCTATATAGTCTATCATTATTTTTCCTAAAATCATTTGATATGGGTAAACACAATTCAATATAAATAACAGCAGCTGATTGGTTTTAAATAATAAGACGAGTTTAGATTTTTTTAATGGTTAAAAAATAGTTACGTACAATAACATTTATATATACATTAAATAATAAATATACGGTTGGGTGTATATTTATTTACATATTTTATATGTAAAACACTCACATTTATTACAATACAATTTTGTTTAAGAAGTCAGAAATCTAATTTACACGTTGAATAAAAGCAAAAAAAAAAAAAATTAAATATATAATTGCTGTGTGAAAAACCAATTTATAATATTTAACTTTACCTACATAAATACTATTATACACATTTTATTTACCTCTTGTTCTATATTCATCGAAATCCATTAGTGTAGATATAGTTCCAAATTAGACTTTATCAAAATCAATTGTTCTAGAATAATTAACAAGACACAAATTAATTAAAATTTGGGAAGTGGTTCAGTTGGGTATGTGGTCAAACACACGATTAAATGTGAAAGATAAGATATTTTTTCTAATAGGAATGTAGATTTACAAAAGTTCAACAACAACAATTACACAAAATATGAATTTAGAATTAGTATTCACATATTATGCCGTAGTTAAGATCCATATTTTTTTTCAAAAAATACTTATAATATACTAAATTCAGGGCCATATTAACCATTAAGCTCTATACTACCACAAGTACTGTGCTTAAGGTCTATGAAAAAAAGGGCCTAAAACTAAAAAAAAATATCTTTTTCTATAAAATTTATAAAACACGTTGAGTTCCGCGGTCGATAGGTATGTTGTTCTTATGATATACAGTTATTAATGATATTATACATATAGTTTTTATATAGCCAAACTTGTTTTATTTTTCTTATTTATAAATGCAAATAATACAATGATTTTATATCATAATATTATACCTGTACAATAATAGTACATATCGTAAAAATCTAGTATTTACAGTACCACTGTATTCCATAGACAAGTACTCATCTCTAGTACTGTAATAGGTACTCATTTTTAAGTATCTAGCATTTTGCCCATCCCCGCCGAAGACATAATATTATGCACATATAATAGATCGTAAACTAAGATCACCATATTTGGAAACAGGACTAAAAAAATTTCCATAGTATTTATTATAGTTTTTTTGTTAATTTTTAACTGTTGTAAAAAACATATATGATATATACTATACATAAAAATACATGGAGAATTTTATTATATACCTAATATATATACATATTTTTTATCAATATTGATTTTAGTCGTTAAGTATAATTCTTCATGAATATAATAGGCTATCACTGTACTCATTAATAACATAATATTTTTGTCAACAAATTCAAAAATAAATATATTATGTAGCCTTATAATATTTACGTACTATATATATTGTATTATATTATATATTAATAAGAATTAATACAGAATAATTGGAAAATTGACATAAAAAACAGAACAAAAATTGTTCTGAAAAAAGTTTGTCAGGACAACAGGACACAAAGCTGAAATAAAGGACAATCCTGTATTATACAAGACGTATGGCTATCTTATTGTAAACGTACGACGTATTACCCATTGATGACTAATGAATTAGACAATTTTATTATAAATGTAAAATGTATGAAAAATACAGAATTTCAAGTATAAAAGAGCCATTAATAAGACAAAATATACTAGGATTGCCATTTAAACAAGTAAAAGTAAATATTTTGACACACGGTGGAAATAACTATTTTGTGTTATTGGATTATTAAAGTGGATAGAAGTTAAACAATTAATAAATAAAACAGCTAATCACATAATTCAAATTTTGAAAGGTATTTTTACAGTATATGGTGGTTAAATTCAGATTATGATATGTGATAATGTATTGTTTGGATCTTCTGAATTTGAAACATTTGACAATATATACAACACGTACTGTCGATTATTAATGACAATAATATATATAACAAAGTATGTACCAATTTAAGTAATTTAATATTCGCAACTCAATACTAAACAATCAAGTATTATAAATTTAATAAATAATTTATATTATGAACACATACCTATATAAGTTCCTAATTATTTATTGTTTTATGATTTTCTGTTGTTAAACCTTTGTAAAGCAATAAAGTTTTTTTTCGTTATTTATTTGGCAATCAATTTATTCGGTAATTACATATTTTTAACTATCTCGATAATACATCCAAAATGTACTTGGTGATAAATTCTAGTGTTTTAAGTAACAAACGATATAAGGTTTGATGAAAACACTTATAAGATTAGTTTAGGATAAGTAGTTGTAATTTGTTAAGTGCCAACTTCACCTGGTACCTTGATCGATAAATTCTAATAAAGATACATATAAAAAGCTACATAGTGACAAATAACACTCAATTACTCCTTATGGTCGTTATTTGTTAGACATCTTTTTAAGGTGTCTGTTTATAGAGATTTGTTTAACTTAATTTCCTGTTAACATTAAGCTTGTTATACTTTCCTATCCAATATCTTAAATGCCACCAAATGAACAGATGCAACATGAATAGATTAATGCCATGTAGATTTATTCTTTATATAACTGATTAGTGATAAGTAAATATGTCAAAGAATATAATAAATTATTTAAGTTTGTCTACATATTAATTAGCCAATTTTTTAAAGTTTAATAAAACGTTATTTTCTATTAGTTTATTATTACAATGTTTGATTATTATTTAATTTTTAAATTTTACATATTATATATTATTATTATTTTAAAATCGTGAAAAATTAGATGTTTATTACTGTTGTTAAATAAAAAATGTTTTGCGTATTATTCCGTATTATGACGAACACATTTTATTCGAAAAAGATTTATTTGTACAAAAGACATTACATAACTACATAAGAGTATGTCGTATAGGTATGTACCTAATCTCCTAGTATTAAAACATATCGTAGACATTTATATTGTTATTTAACTCTTATTAGATACTCGTTATTATTTATTGCTTATTATAAAATCCATGATATTTTATTTATCACAATTAAAAAAAAAAGAAAGAAAGAGCATTAAACTTTTTTATCTAAACTTAGTAATTTAATTTAATAAAAGTATAAATTATGCATAAGTAACAATAGAAGGTACAAAATATAATTAAACTATTTGTGGTGTTTCAATTATTAAAATGTTTAATTTGATTTTAAGCGGAACGATTGCAGATACTTTATTATGACATTGATGGCTATTTTATTTTCACACACCGGTATAATTTTTTCTTTGTCTTACACTCTTATTTTATAATAAAAATATCTTATTTTGTGGTTTAAAATTTATAAAATGTTCAATTTTTATAGCTAAGGATTAAAAGTGTAAAACAAAGCTTCTCGTAAGTTGTTCTGAATGCAGTTTTAAAAATGATTAAAAAAAAAAAAATACAAAGGCACACTTTTTTTATAAGAATTTAAAGTTCAAATTTTGATCAAAATTCATCAAAATCTCGAATCTATAAAATGATATCTAGACATTGTAGAACGGTATAAGTTAAATTATCCATAGGATAAGTTTAATTATTAGTTATCTATAGGTGGTAAAAATGGTCCTAAACATATACAATATTATTCTTTATAATTATTATAATTATAATAACTGAAATACGGTGATAGGATTTTTTTATATTCTATGTGTACAGAGAGATAATTGTTTTACTGGTGCAGTGAACTATGTAAACGTATTTTTCTAATCCAAAACATAATATTACCAAAATTCAAATTCTTCACAAATGGTAAAAACTTTTCTGATTTAGTTTCTACTTTTTATACTGTGTATTGTATATCTAACCATTTATTAATCGAAAATTCTTATACGTTGATTCAAACTCATTTTTGAGATCAACGTCTAAATTTTTTAAATGTTTGTTAACAACATATGTTATTTATTGTTATTTATTCCTATGAATTTTATGTAAAATTAACCATTTTCTTGAAACATATTGGCATGAACGAAAAATTAAGTAGTACCTATACGTTAACAAAATTATTTTAAATATTTTGTAAATTAATTAATTTTAAGCTATCTATTTATAGGCATTTTAAATTTTGTTTCAAAAGTCAAAAAGCTTGAATATGTCATACAAGGTATCTCCTAAGTTTTTTTTTTATAAGCAATTTAAAAACATCGAAAATATATAGACTCAATTTTAATTATTAAATTGTTATTATTGTCATTGAAGTCTGTAATTATTGCGAATTTAAAAATAATAAGAGTCTTATATTTTCATCAAAGTTTATTATTTATTAATAAACAAGGAATTATACATGTGTATTGAATAGTAAATATTGGCTAATCTATTGATAAAAACTATAATTCGTATTCAACCAAAGTATAATGATGTGGATTTTTTGTATTTTGCCAATATAACGCAATCTGATCATATCACCACTCACATTTAATGTGATTCCAAGTTTAGACTTTTCAATTGTATATAATATTTGTTTGTAACGATAAGTTAAGATTATTTTTTATTTACATAGGGTTATTATTATTATACTAATCCCCGATTAAATCTAATCATTACACTATATTATTATTTATTATGTATTATTAGGTATATCGCACATATAATACCAATTGAGTATAACTAGAATAGTATATAAATTATATAATATGTAGTTGATTATAATGATTGATCAAATATTATACCAAATAAAATAAAGAAAGAAGCAATTTCATTTCAAAAAACTAAATGATCGCCGGTATTTAGAGCTAAAAAAATAAATCAATAGTTTTTAAACTGTTATACCAAGGAAGATTTTTGTTATGTTTTAAAGCTGAATCATTAGATTTCAGTAAACAAACTATAATAAATAATGTGTAGGCAGCCGTGCAGGGGTAACTTTAATTTACTGTTATTGTTGCAGTAAAGTTACCTATTTTAATATTATCAACTATGATATGTAAATATGTAATAATCATATAAATGAATGTTTTCTGTTCATTTTAAATTAAATAAAAGCAGTAAAATTGTTACATACAAGTCGTACGCAAATAACACAACTTCGAAACCATAAAACTTAACGTGTAATTTGATATACAAAATCAATAGGTAGTAAATATATGTAATATACTTATTTAAATAAAACGAATTTCTTGAAAAAAAATATAAAATATATACCTATACATTTATTTACATAGTTTAAATTATGATAATTATTATATCCCTGTACTGTTATTGTTATTATTATTATTCGAGACTTTTTCTTAATAATAGGTATTTGGCGTGGGTGTATGTGGTATAGTGTAGATATATTATTATGTTTGTATAGTGTTTTTACTTGCAATATTTGTACAAACTATGTATAGATGCCTAGGCGCATACATAATTATTTATAAAAAAAAATTGAAAAACAAAAATAGTAGGTATCTATTTGAATTACGAACACAAGCTCACTGTTCGTCTTCGTGATATTCAGATAGCCAATAACATCAATGCAGATCAGTTATAGATGAGTTTACAACTTAAACTTGTTACATAAGTTAATTTATCTGTATCCTATCTATAAATAAATGTACTTATATAAGAATCTAACTAGATTTTGGAGACGAAGATAGTAATTATATCGAACATATAAAAATATTTTTTGTTGTAAAATTTCATTTTTCTATCGAGGGGCGTGCTTGTATGTTGTATTGATATCAATCCATTTATACATTGTGATAATTTCCTATTTTTTTGTTAGTAAAAATTTAACTAAAAATTGGTCAAAGTTTCAATTATGGCCCGGTGTTGTAGATATAAACCAATCTTTGGGATCACGATAATTACTTAACATATTTTGTAGTTAAATTTCAAATATACACTTCAAAAAACTTAGAAAAAGACATAATTTCCATATGGGACAATCAGTTGAAAATGATGTCATTATAATAGAAGATTTTAAATATTTTTTTTTAAAAACTATAAACATAATCAATTTTTTTTTCATTACACGTTGTGCATACATTAATCAAATAAAAAAATCAGTGAACAATTAGGGCATATATAATAAATAGAAAATAAATAAAGTATTGATAATTTTAACTAGAGTAAGCAGCGGCTAGTCTAATATAATATTGATAGTGTTCCAGAATTAATAAATAGTTTTATATGTATTATATTTATAATATAAATTGGTATTTATTATATTCTCTAAGTAATTACCTTCATTGTTAGATTAGTGATGTTCAAATTCTTGAATTTTTTTTATTGCGGATCCGAAAAAATGTATCGTAAATGATTATTTATATTTTAATTTTATTATAAACCTTCACCGATCATAATAGTTTTTAAAATACAACAAACACACTTAAGCTAAATATTTTAATTTTTATTCATAATTTTATTTTACACGGTTTGATAAAAAAAATTAATTTACATAATATGCAAAGGTATGTATTGTGAGTTTAACTTTCCTACATTCGATGTGTAATCATTGCAAATGAGTGTATTGAGATTTAATATAAATTATTAATTTCATTGGAACGGTTCGGACTCCAATATCTTGAATATTTGATTTAAAATGAATACAAGTTTTCATTTTAATAAATTAAATTTCAGTGTTTGGAAATCAATTAATTACGAGGTATTTATAACCACGATGGTATCTAGAGAAATTAGAAATGTGATATTTAGCCCTTTATTATGGCCACTCAAGGATATTTTTATTCGCATAATTTAGGCATCGAGATCACAAACAAAACAATCTATTAAAATATCAACTTTGAAGAACAATAAAATATATGAATATACCTATTGTCGTATTATCAGTTTGAAAAAAGGTTTCGTTCTAAAATCAGTAATAGGTACAACTAAAAAATAAATGTTTTTACTTGAACTAACCAGCTGTATTGTAATAAACTAATAATATTAACGATATCCGACATACGAGATATTTGGAAAGACAAAGGGTGAACAAAATTCAAGCCATATAATACAATATATTATGTTCTAATATATAGGTTATATAACGAGAAACTATTCTGTATGATTTTTATCATCGACTCCTACGGCCTATTACCATACACAGAGACTTTTATTATTCAACGTAAAACAATTTTTCAAAAAACGCTTGGAATTTTGTTTACAAAAAAACAAATAAAATATACTTGGAAATCGATGTTGTATTTTTAAGCCGTTACATCTCAATAAACTTCATATCAGTTTTAACCTTTAAAAGTCATCCGATCTGAATACAATATATTATAGCTATTAATTGAACAATTTTATATAATAATTAAATTTATTTTATTTTTAAATTATTAAATTTTTTTACTACTCAAAAATAATATAAATATTACACATTTTAATAATATTTGTTTAAAATTAACTATGAAACAGGACAATGTTTTAAAAAAAGTCATTAGGAATATTTAAAATTTTATATATTTTGTTTTTAAGTTTATTTTTGTATGAGTTCTATCTTCATCTTTGTTTGAATTTTACGAGACAGTATTTGAAAAAAATATATTTGTTATATGACTCATATTTCAAGATATTTGTGTCAAGATAAAAATAATTTATTATTACATAATCAATAAATATTTTAAATTACTTTAGACACTGACAATAATTATAATAATTTATTACACATTTAATTCGATTACTTTTTCAATTATCATTAAAATCCTACTATTGAATACTATTAAAAACTCTTAATCTTATGAACATGACGAAAATCGTAATTGTTTTTATTGTTACAATAAAATATTTAAAATAATCAATAAACAATTGTAAGTAACATATAAAAAAATCAACAGTCGGTAATAATTGTTCGAATAATCGTGAATAACCACGGAAAAAGTGTTAAAGATAATAATAAAATTTAATGTATAATAATTACCTCTGAGACGCAGCGAGACGATATTATATTCTTATGCCGACAAGACTTCTTATGAGCACACGTAAAAGAAGAATGTCTAAACTATAGTCCGCCGGCTATAGTGATGCTCACTGTTATCGGGAGTTTAGCGCATGACTTTTTTTTAGCGCTCTCGTTGGTGTACAGCTCGGTTGTAGGAGTGTATCTACCAGTATTGGGTTTCAACATGATCATTCTATAATAATTAAACGTTGCAGTCAAATTTTCGACATATCAGAGGTTCGGACATAATAGGGATTTATTTTTATTATGACATTGTGAGCCAAAGTCGTACAACCGTATTTTAACTTTAAATACTTTATATATATATATATATATATATAGATATTATACTTAAATGTGATGGACGTATAACGATTTATATTATTATGATTACGTATCTACTAACTACAATATGAAAACTTTATTAAGCTATATTCGAAAAAGCAAATAAAAACTTACCAATATAATAAAATATTGATACAGTAGTATAATAATTATTATTATCTATATGGCTATACTCTTAGTGAGTTTAGACTAATTATATACCTAACATATACTATGATATTATATAACTATATTAATTATATGCTATTTAAGTTTGGAATTTATTTATTATCTGGTTAAAATGCTTTAGCTGTAAATCATAGATTTATTATTTTCATAATAATTGTTAATAGTTTTGAATATAGTCATTATATTACTGTTTCTTTATTAAAATACAATTGTATTTAATAAATAATATTTAAGTATATTTATATGGATTTACAAATATAGCCTGTTGTTCAAACAATTTTAAAGTTCTGAACAATTAAAACTTGTGTTTTGTAAATATTTATATCTTTAGTACATTTGAAATAATGCATCTATGATTTATTCTATTTTTACCAAAATGTAATGTAGTTGTTAAATAAAGTCATAAACACATACAGAAGGTATTAGAAAAATAAAAAGTTTTGAAATTTAATAAATCAACTTATCAGCTGATCAAAATGTTTTTCTAATGCTATACATTTAACTTACTTAATTAATTTAATTCAATAATTTCTAATTAGATGTTACTTAAAAAGTTAAGTGTTTTCATGAAACATATTTCATGAGTAAATTACGGTAATTTATTTATTGATAGGAAATGGAAGACCCAAAGTTATAAATACACCATTAATTCTTTGTACTACTTTTGCTTCAATTGACGCCGAAACGTATTTGAGTAGGTACTTGGGGATCCTCTCAGTCATCTATAGCAGGTTATGGCATATTTTTTTTGACGTGACGTACCAAAAATTACCATTTTTTTTTTTTTTTTTTAGAAGCGGGCCATTAAATTATGAAAAAAATTATTCATTACATATAAATTATAAGAAAAATGCATTACTTAAATGTAATTATATAAAAAATATAATATTAAAATATGCAATAAAATTTTCTAAAAGACGTCAACGATAATGAAAAAGTACTAACATGTGTTATTTATTATTAAAAATAAAAATCAATATAAATATTTTAACTTTTCGTGTACCCGCAAAATATTTTTGCGTGTTATGTATTTGATACCTAAATATTTTTTTTTAATTATCTATTGGTTGCTATTGCTTTTTTAAAATTTAGTAAATAACTGATTATTATTTTGAATTCTGAACAAAATTAGGTTTAATAATTATGAGTTTTTTAATTTTTAATTTTTGTAGAAGAAAAAAATAATTTGATTATCATCATTGGCTGTAGTATATAAGTTACAAATTGTAACTATTTGGTACTATACGAGTGGTCAAAATTAATTTATATGAGTAGTAATTTTGCTGTAGTTAATTAAAAAATCATTAGGTAATCTTGGAACCTCTTACCAATACCAAGCTTGGGCAATAACTTTTAATATGTCACTTTAAATAAAATTAATTATTTTACCTGTATTTATTATTTTATAATTTAGACAGATTAAGGGTATTAACCCTTTAACACCTACTAGCATTTTTTCACTTCTTAAACCAAAACCATTAAACTGTTTTTTTTTAAAAAAATTAACTAGGTTTTTGCATTCATAAATTTGTCATTGATGCCAAAAGTACCTAAAAATCCATCATCTTCTTTTAAAAAAAATTTGATATCGAAAAGTTTTCTTCAAATAATATTTATTAAATGGGCATAACAGTTAAGTCCTTTTTTAGCTCCTTAAGGCATTTACTATATTTGTTCTGTGTAGAGTAACAAATGTTATTCTAAAGACGGTTATTTAGAATCCACTTGTCAATAAAATGTATTGTGATTATTATTATATTGTAATTATTTTTTAATATAATTTTTTGTCCACATGTGGCCATGTCATAAGTTGATCGTGCCTCAAAAAGTTGCTATACCTATGTGATATATTATTATTTTTACAAATCGATTACAACGATATCTGTATATTTATATACATTACACACAACTATACAAAACAGACACAGTTATATAAAAACAGACGTAAAACTAAAATTATTAGTTATTTTTGATCATGCTTCTCACTCACACAATCATATTAATATGAATTAACATATAACCATGTTATCAGGGTATATTCTAAGAATTTTTGTGAACAACACAACATTCAAAATGTCCAAAATGTTGCAATATATAATTCCATGCAATACCTACGTCTCACGTATGCATGTATGGTAATAGTGGTATACATACACGTGTATATACTTTTTTTAAGTGATTTTTATGAGACATGTTAAATCTTCAGTTTTAATTGATATTTGCATCTAATCTAATCTATGTAATATCAGTTGAAAAATATTAAAGATACATTAGCATAATTTTTGTTTATAAACATTTTAAGTTTAAATTTTGACAAAATTTATCAAAATCTCAAAAATTATCAAATCATTTTTTATTAAAAAATTTATAAAATATTCAATTTGTATAGCTAATCATTGAAATTTAAAATAAGGTTTCTCATAAGTTGTTAATATTGTAACAAAAAAAATCTAAAAAAAATGCATTAACATTTTTTTATAGATATTTTAAGTTCAAAACTTGGACGAAATTAGATATTTCAACGAAGAATAACAATTTTATAATTATTTCGTTGTAATTTAAAAATATTATTCGTAGGTTTTTAAACTTTTAAAGTATTTTATTATATATTATACACACAATGAATGTTGCAACAAATTGTAATGTTTTTGAAAATAAATTATTTTAATAGCAAAAATATCATAAGACATACTTCAAAATTGAGCCGATAGACTGTTTTAGGTCAGAATCGTTTTTCGTATACAATGATAATATATCATTGGATTTCAATTTAACACATTCAATATAGTGATCTCTCTAGACACATGTACGGCAAAGTTGTATCCACTTGCACACATGTTTGAATTTCAATGATGACATTTTCAAATATATGAAAATCATTACTGTTCTGCAACATAGTACAGTAAAATAAATTAATTATATTATTGCAGACAGTCAGATTGGATGGCATTAATAAACACTCGTGTTATTTTTTTTGTAATAATCAATTAAACATATGTAGATATTTAAATTGTTTAATATTATAATCACATTATAATCTATCAGCTATATCTATAGGCTTAAGTCAAAATTATAGTTTTAGAAGATCAAAACAATGACTATGATCATCTGTGTTGTGTTTGTTTTGTCTATCTGGAATTTTACTGTTAATTTTTTTGTCTACTACAAAATAATTTTTTTTTAATCAAAACTTTTTGCAGTGAACTTTTTTAATTTATAAACTGTAATTATTAAATGCTTCAAAGGAACAATTTTATTTTATAAACGTTTGAATTTAAAATTTGAATAATTTTGTCAAATTCATAAATACCTATGTTAATATTATTTTCATGTTAAATATGTATACAATTTTCAATTTAAATATCTGTAAGACTTGAATATTCAATGGCAACCCAGTGGACAGTGGCGTATTAAGTTTTTTTATCTTGGAAGGGGGTATACGAATTTATCTAGTGTTAACTAACTAGAGAGGGGCTTCACCCCCTCACCCACTATGATGCCTTAAATTATTAACATCATAAATACAAAATACATAACCGTAATTATAATATTATATAGCATGTTACTTACTTGAGATTAAATGTTTTGGATGTCAGCCGTATGTTTGTTTTCTCTTTTTGGTCCACACGAAACATAAATAAAACACATTAACTAAATCATTTTTTTTTTATGTTTTTGAGTAATCTTAAAATATGAGTACTCATTATAAAAATTATAGAGTATAATAATTTTAAGGGTATATCGATTTGTTTAAATATTGTCTCAAATCAATTTTAAAATCATTTATATTTACAATATTTTTTTTTTATTTTGAAAGTTGAATACAAAGTTAATTAATAATAAAATATAAATCCGATATGGCATACTCTCAATCATATTACTCTATATAATTTTTGTAATAAATAATTTTACTCTAACATTACTCAACAATAATTAAAAACGATTTTACATAAAAGGATTTTATCTGTGTTGCGCGTGAGTCTGAAAGAGAAAACAAATATTGCACTGACACCCTCTTAAAACAAAATTGAATATCTATGACAAGCATATGTGGCATTTAAATAACATAAAGTATACCAAATTATTAAAGTTAAATTTCTAATATATCGGAATATACACATTTAAATTATAATTGCCTTAACATTTCTTTTTTTTTTGGACAAAAAAAATTATTTTACTATATTATTATTATTATCATTTAACAAACAAATAATAATAATAAGCAGAAATCCCATACAGTGCATATTATGCATCATTGTATTAACATAAATAAAATACATCATATTGTTATACATTAAGAATTAAAAAAATACTGTTAAATTTTTTTTTATATAATAGATGTTAAAGAATAGTACTATAAATTGTAAGGGTTTTTACAACCGCTTCATTTTCAATGTTATTTGTATATTTTTTTTCACATGATATAAGATAAGCGATTTTAATCTACTTTCTATCATCAGTGGATATTTTAACTAATATGCTAGGCGACACAATTATCGCGCAGTGAAATATTTTATTCGCATAATGAGTAATATTTTTAATAACTGTGCTACATTTTTATTTTTAAGCCAACTCAATTATAACGTATAATAATAGGAGAAAAATAACTTAAACGAGTTTCTCTATCAAATTAAATACAGAAATATTCGACTTCTATTATTTATCTAAAATGTAGGAATTACTTTTCATTAAATATTTACATTCATTTATTATTTATTTCAAATTAAAACTGAGCTTATTAAAGTTATAATAACGTTATGGTTATGCATTTATAACGTTATATATGACAAAAAAGCAATCGAATTTTGTAAACGTAATTAAAACAGAAAACGGTAAACAAAAGTAATTAAATATCACAAAATAAAACATAAAGCAAAACGAAATGTATAGAATATCATTAAACGAAAAATAACACAAAATGAAATAATTTGAAATTTATTTATCTACTTAAAAGTTATAATACTGGTTTTGTAGAATTATTTATTCCACTAGATTTATTTTTATATTAACAATCAATCCAAAAATTTGTTATATTCTGTTTTTCGCATTATCTATATATTATTTTTAACGATAAAACGACAAACAATAAACGTAAAAGTTGTATAACGTTTTAATTCTTAATAACAATTAGGTAATGCAAAAATTGTTTAACGTTTAAATTATAATTAATGTAAAACGATTTTTTTTCAAATTTAAGCCCTGAATTCAATATATCTGAACATCCAATACAGTAGTTACCTAGGTAACTATTAAGTAACGATACACTCGACACCTACCAAACGACAGAGCGAGTTTTCTGGTTTTTTTTCGTTGAATGTAATTTTTGTTACGTCTATCAAAAGAGATAATGGCTATTATTTGGGCTTAAATTTATATTATCCATCTATTAAAAATCACGAAATATGTTCTTAAAAATATGCGTTATGCACTAATTATGGCTTTATGCATCAATAATGATTAAATGTGCGATAAAATATGCTCGTAAAAACCACGTTTTAAAAAAATATTACCATTTTAATTTTAAATAATTATAAAAAAAGTTACAGTTATATGTTTATTTATTCATCACTTATTTTAGATATATCTAATTATGATTTTTGAAAAATAATATAAAAATTATAGTATTTATTTAAAATGAAGAAAAAAGTAATATGATATCAAATAATAATTAGGTATAACAGGTAGACTTTGCAGATTTTTATTAATACCTATTCTAGAAAATTCTCAATCGGTTTTTGGGTTAATGACTGAAACTGTTGGAATTGTAGTCAAAACTCGATGGATTGATTTACAAGAGAGATTTTCTGAACATTTAGCCGTATGGCTTACAGTTCTTATTGCTTAGTACTTACAGTTTACACACTACACACACTTAATATGATTATTTAGTTTTCAGTTCTCACATAAAAATGCCATAAATTAACTAAGCATACAATTAATACAATACCATTGAGTACAACTGATATACTCAATGCTAATACTAATAGCCCAAGTGTTACTTCTTAGAAAACTCCTTGATCTAACTTAATAACTAAATAATTACTTCTGTAGTACTGTCCCAAGACTGGGTTTTCATCACAGAACTAAACTTTTAACTTTAAAGTTCTCAGTCATTGTACCACCCACCCCCCTAAAAAGGCGTAGTGATTAGGTTATGTTAGGTTGGTAAGTACTGTGACGTTATAGCTCTATGCAACTGTAAACAGTTTTTAAATTACTTATATGATTCGCTTAACGATTGGTTTATGTATCTATATATTATACTATATTATGTTATATCGCATGTACGTATAAACGTATAATATATGTGTAAATTAATTTGATTTTGATGTGTATTAATGTTGCTTTGGACTATACTATTGCGCGTGGCAGGCGAAACTAAATAAAACGTATTTAGTCTATGCGATCAAATTGAAAACAATAAAATATCGAACAAGATCAAATAAAACGTGCATTTACACCCCATAAAACTGGCACTGTGTAATCAAAACACAACTAAGCACATGGGAAGGATTTGCTTGCTTTAAAAAAGTAATCAATACTCCTTTCACTAAATCGATGTATAAATATTGCATATAATAACTCAATATAAGTATATTAGAAAAACGTGGTCATTGAACATTGTGTAATTGGACATATTTGGTAAATCTTTTTTTTTTTTAATATTACTTACATATTCGTAGAGTATTAACTCGAAACTAATATGCAAAGTAATAAGAAACTCTGGGTATTATAATAGAAATTAAATAATATACGAAATAAAAACGATATTGTTAGTTAATGACTTATGAGCGTATAGGCCTACCGGGAAATCGGTCATATTTTTACCTAATTAATAAAATATAATATAAAACGTCAACAAATCTCTATGAAGTAAAAAAAAAAACATTTTACTTACGTCATAAAATAAACACGATAAAACAAACAGGTCAATACAAAAATACTTATTTGTGGGATTTTATTGGAACATTGTATTATTATTATGCTATTGTAAAAATTAATTGCCCGAACGAAAAACGTATTTAATGAAATATATCCAAAGTATTTCGTGTCAATATATTTATTATATATAGATATGTTACTCGATAATCGTACATGTTGTCAAATTAATGATGCCTACTAATAACATTTGTTTCTTTAACTACAGTCATTAATAACGAACAAAATGTATAGCTTTTCTATTTGAGATATGTATTATCATCATTATAATTATTATATGACAGTATGTAAAAAAAAATAACAATATCTCATTCAGGATTAAGTGTACATGCGTAGGGTCCTAAGGATTGTTAAAACGAAAGACGGAACTCTTTGACATTTATCTGTATAGTGTATACGTATAATAATAAAAATAAATCTATATCTATTTTTTTGGGGGTCATCTCCTTATAAATGAAAGTCCTTTATCGAATAAGAGTGGTTTTATTAGTTTCCTTGGGAGGGAGGGGATGGCAAAATTGTACAAGATGATTATTTTAATGGTAAAAATTATTAATATCTAGGTACCTAAGTGTTCATTTTTATTTTGAAACTTTTTTTTAATAAAACTTACGTTTGTACAGTATTTTAAAGATGCACGCAAAGTTCACATTTTATATTGTAATTTTTCCATCTTTATATTTTCGACAAAATCACTTTTAATTGCAAATGTTAAAACTGTATATTTTTATTTTAAAAGTCGGAATATTAATACTTAGGTATATTTTATGTACCGATATGAAAATCAAATGTTTAATGAATATTTGTAAATTCTGAGTGGAGTGATTGTGTCGATTAAATTATGATATCTACAATAGCACGGTTAATAGTAAAAAAAATAATCCAATCTTTAACTTTGAACGTGGTTTCTAATAGAAAAGTGGATATCATTTCGTCAAATTTTACCTTAAAATGTCTATGAAAAATAATAATGTTTAAAATTAATTGGGGTAATGTGACACAAAAATGCAAAATTCAATGTTTATTTTCAAAATAATTTTTTAGTAACCTACAAATAAGTTAACATTTTTCTAAATAATTTTAAAATGTTGTTATTTATAAGTATATAAATAAAAATATGTAAGTATCCGTGAAAGTTTTTAGTTATTACTAGTAATATTTTATCAATAACAACAATAATCAAAATAACATAAATGTGGATAAATCGTTGTTATACGGTTAAATCTTGTCAAAGATTAACATCAAAAGTTTAAACGCTCATTAAAAATCAATGTGACTTTATGTAATACTTATTTGTAACTTTTAGTAAGAAAAACTTATGAGTAAGGCTGAGAATGTATGCACTTAAAAACCCAAAAAATTCTCTAAAAAAAAGTATTTATGTCCAAAATATTTGAAATAATGCTCCTATAAAATACTTTATTTTGTTATTTTAAACAAGTTTTGAACCAAAAAATATTTTTTAATTTAATTTAATAAATAGTTTTTCAGGACTGTACAATTTTTAGTCTTCTACGTAAACTTTTAATCTGAAAAAGAATTATTCTCATTTAATTTTTCGTCTCCACTCATGAATAATCTCTATTTTACGTTGTATGGATCCGTTCAAAAAATTACAATTATTTGATTAGCTAAAATCCTTGTTAACCCGTTACAAAAATACTTTTTCAAGCAAAAATTTTATAATAATACTTTATAAAACCAGTTTAAGTGTTTAATGCCCTAAAAACCCCAAAATACTTTAAAAATGACCTAAAAATATTTAAAATTGTCAAAAAAAGCAAAATCAAAACTTTTTATTCTGATTTAAAAATATATGAAACGTATAACCTAACCTAACCTTGTATGTTATAAAACGTGCATCGAAGCCCTTATAACTTACTAATAACCTTAATTATGAGAAATTTTGTATTACATTTTCAAACCTTAGATTAAACACTAAGTTGAATTATGGTTTCGTTAAATGAATGTAGATTGATAAGTAATGCATTACTCTATCTATACCAAAAAAAACCTTTTTTTTTTACTTGAATAGTTAAATTTCTTTTAATAATATCGATTTATATTATATCAAAGACATCTTAAAGATCATGATTTTGATTCTAAATCAAAAAACAACTACATTTATTATTAATTCTCAACTAGCTCTAAATAATCCAACCATTGTTACTGTCTTTTTTTTAAGATACAATGAATTTCAATTTAAATAATTTAAATGACAATTCCCTCCATTTGATGATTTAAAAAAATTACGATTAAGTGTTTTAAGTATGATACGTAAATGGTATAACGATACAGTTATTCCTAGAAATAAAATTGATGTTTTAATTAATGATGCCCAAGATTTTATTGACTTAATTGTGTCGATTTTTAGTTTTAAAATTAATAAATGTAGTGATACTATTGTTAAAGATGAATTATCAGCAGTGCTTAGTGATATGAAAATATTATGAGATCCCTTCGTTAATATGAAATCGGAGTACATGCGATTTGAAATAATTAGTAATTTATAATTCGTCCAAAAAAAAAAAAAAAATAGTTATTGAACATAGAATAGGTAACAAATTAATTAATGGTATAGGGTTGTAGTAGATCCCATGGAAGTTAAAATATGTTTGATTCCACCTATGGATATTTTTAAAAAAAAGTCCTAGAAAACTTAAATTTATTAAATGTTATACTAATTTATATAGAAAGTATGAAATCGTGTAATAAATTAATTTATAACTTTATGCATTCCCAACAATGGCTAGAAAAATGTAAAAATAGTCCAAACAAAATTATTTTCCTTTTATTTTTATATTTTGATGATTAAGAGATTAATTATCCGCTGGGTTCACATGCTGGTAACCAAAAGTTATGTGCAACATATGTGTCTTTATAGCTAGTTTGCCTCCTAAATATCGTCGTTATTGGATAATATATTTTTATATTTTTTTTTTCAAAACCTAGGTAATGACAAAAAATATTTTGATAATGTAATTTTTATAGTTTTAATTGTAAAGCTGAATTGTTTAAAAGCTTCCGGTATTTTCATTACAGTTAATAATACAGTTTACAATATTTTCTTCTCTTTGGGTTTTTATTATGCGCAATATCTTGGGGTTACATTCAATATTAGGATTTTCGGAAAGTTTTGTGGCTAAATATCCGTGCCGATTTTGTAAAACAATAAAATACGAATGTCATGTATAAACGAATCAAGTTGATACAAATCTTCGAAACCGCAATAAATTATGTTGGTTTATATCCTAAAGAATGACGTATCAATAACAGAAATTAAAGAATCATGTGTGTGGAATCAATTAAATTAATTTCCTGTAACGGAGATTTCCTGTGTAGATATTATGCATGACGTTGTGTTACAGGGAGTATATAATTACGATATTGGTTTAATGTTGAAAACAATGATTTTTGACTTGAAATACTTTTCAATCTAAATTTTAAATAATAGAATTGAGTTTGACTATGGATTAATCGATATCCGAATTAGACTAACTTTAATATCTGACAAAACTTTAAAAAGAAAAGGTAAAATTAAAATGTCCGCTAGTGCAATGATTTGATTTGCAAAGAACTTAGGGTTAATTATTGGTGATTTAGTTCCCCGTAATTTCGAAATTTGGTCATCTTAGATTATACTTGACAAAATGTTAAATATTATATTATTTAAGTGGACAAAATCTGAAGATTAATTTCTTCTAAAGGATTTAATCACAGAACACCACACTTTATATATAAAAATATTTCGTAATAATTTAAAACCTAAGCACAATCATATGAATCATTATCCATTAATAATTAATAAATATGGTTCACTATAATTATTTTGGCCAATGAGGTTTGAAGGTAAGCATAAAGAACTTAAAAATACAGCTAATTCAATACCTTCTAGAAAAAATATAGAAAAAACATTATTGATTAAGCAACAGTTAAGTTTGTCATACAAATTATTGTCAATCAAAAATGATTATTAAACTATTCCCATTGAAATAGGACCATTAAGGAAATTAGGTCCAGTGGGCATAACATTTTATAATAAATACTCAGACAATTATGATTTAAATAACAGTGATATATATTTTGTTTCATGGATAATCATTAATGGAGTTCTATATAACACCAAAGATATGTATGCAATTATTATCTGTAGTTATTATAATGTGTGTGATGAAAATAATGATTTATTACTTATATTTGGATTGATTAAATGTATTTTTATTATAAATTAAAAAACATTTATTATATATAATTTGTTTAATACTATTAATTATGAGAAACACTTTAGTGTATTTTATGTAAAGTTTTCTTTCAAATTAGGTCATACAAAAATTAATGAATTAGAAAATATTTTTCCTGTTCACTATAAAAGTATTTTAATTTATAAAAATGTTATTATAATCATATATTACCTATTATAAATATAATTATATATTTATAAACATTTTTGTATCATATAAATATATTATACATTCTATATTACATATATATATATATATATATATATTTAATTTTTAAATATAATACCTAATTAATGTTTTTAATGAGACTATGTTATTTTAATATAGATACTTATCTCCACAATTATAATGCATAAAACGTATTTAAATTATCAATAAAAAAAATTAAATGTGTAATAAAACTGTTTTTTTGATATTATTTTTTTATTGTATTTCACACTTGTTATCAATCCTCTGATTAGTTTGCAATTTATTTACGTTGTATATTATAATAATTGTTTTATAAATGTAAAAAAAAAAACAAACCAATAAATACAATTTCATTTGAATGCGAATTACATACCATAAATAACTAGCTGTCCAATCCGACGCACAGTGGTCTGAAATGTAAATTTAGTTCACATAACATTTTTTTTTTTTTTTGTAATAATTTATAATGAAAAAAATATATTAATTATTTATTAGTCTATATTAATTTATGCACAGTTATTATAAATATAACTTATAAAAATATATTTTTACCTTTTTGACCATTTTCAATTTAAATCAACTGCATAGGAACGAATCAATGCCGAACTTTGATCATTTCGTATTCTAAGGTCCATTAATGTCCATTATATTTTTGGTATTTTTTTAATAAAAATGTTCTTGATTAAAAACTTTGTGGGTTTAAAAAGCGTTTTCCACGAAAAAACTTAAACAGATCTTCATATAAAAAAATTCTAATTTTTATACTGCTATTGGAACTAGCTTTAAAAGAGATCCAAAACAAATAAAAGCAAACAAAGGTCATTGAAATTAATTATTTTATATATTGGTTTAAAAAAAAAATTATTGAGCAGTGTTATTTTTTGTTACTTTTTAGTTAAAAATTATTATGTCACATTTAGAATATAAATATATCTTTAAATAATAATGTCTACATTATTATATAATTACTTACCTTCACACAAAAAGTCCATTTTATAATTCTAAACAGTTTTGGAAATAATTGATCTGCTCGCAATAGCACTTAATCACAAACTAAATTAATAGCGATATCACGAAATAATATGGATTATATTCTATATAAATTCAGTCATAAATCGATTTCACTAATGACTATAGTAGTATTTTATCAAACTTCAATTGTATAACCATATAAAGATAGAACTTATTACAAATTTATTGTTTGACTATAATTTTATCATACTTTCTAAATTAGATTTCATGCACGCTAAATTTACATTTCAGACCACTGTGTGGCATTGCCCGATCCAAAGATTAAGTTAAGAATAACCTCTAATGATTTACATGCTACTAAGCTAGCTAGGTAGGCAATCCGACTGCGTCGGATCACGGAAAATATTCAGGCAATATATTATCAGATAGACAATCCATTGCGGCAGATTGAAGACTCCGCGAGGTGCGTAAGTGAAATCAGAATATTAAGCACATGAAAAACTTTGCAACGTTGACTTATGCCAAAAATTTATTTTTTTTTTATAAATTTATTTGTAAACATATCTATATGAAATATTCCTACTAATTATAATAGTTCTAAAATATGTAACCGTTGAAAGCCATATAAATAAACAGAGATTATACATATATATCCTATCAAAAATAGTACTTTCAGTTTTCCCAGAATTTTTAGAGTATACTATGTACCTAGGATAGGATGTTATATACCAGAAATCTTCGCAGGAGTGAGCACTCAACAACTTCTAAAAGTTTCATGGCGATCGGAATAATAGTGTAGGAGTGCATAAAGAACATACAGACAAGCATTTATTTTTATATATATGAATGTATTAACTTTAATCAATGGCAATCTTACTTTGTCCTTAAAAAATGACAATGTATTTCTATTCGCATATGATATAATTTGAAATACAATTTATTATTTCAAGTCCGTAAATGCGACGATTTGATGCGTGCGTTTACCACATCTGCCCGATTAACCAATGGCAGTTATATTTTATATACAAAATAAAATACTAATTTATTTCTACTATTACTATTATAATCTGTAAGTTGTAACCAATGGAGACCATTAATAAATAAAAATATTTTTTGATTTCCATTGCGAATCTCAAAATCCTTGTGTGATCACAAAATGCGAATCTTAGAAAATCCTTTCTTAGTACACAGTGAAATTATAATATAAATCTTTCATCAAAATTTCAAATCAATAGCTCTAATAGGTTCGGCTCTCCGTTGATTATGAATCAGTTACTCGGGAATTTCAGGATAAATCTTTACGATATCTTTTAATACTTATTATTATATTCAGGGTGGAGACGAATGTAACAAATCAAAAATCATCAAAATCAGTTTTGCAGTTCTAATGTTATAAATAGTGTAACTAACTCGACTTTGTTTTACATATATAGAATAATTACTAATTAAATATGAGAAGATCTGGGCATATTATTATTTTTATTCGGCCTGAGTTTACATGTCAATCATTGTTATCTGTAAAAAAACCAAGTCGAGTTTACTATTGCCCTTTTTTACTTTTTTTTTTCCACGAGCAGAGTTTACAATCGCTCACTATATTTCAGAGATATTTCCATGGTTTTTTACTTGCAATTTTAAAAGGAAGAACAGTGTTTTAATAACCAGCTGTAGGCATTGGCTATCATCCTCAAATACATCTGTTTCAATGAATAAATGGTTTTGAAGGTTACTCTTAGTATATAAATTTCATCATTACATTGTGTACAATCATACTCTCTGACCTGCGTATATGTGTTGAGTAAATCTTCTATTCTAAACAAGTTATGTTGAAATCGTAGAATTATAATTGAACATGATTCTTGTCTATTTGAATTCAAGCAATTTTTATTATTATTGTTCATATCCTCGACTGCAGTGAAGCATTCTTTAATAATGTAGTTATAATATAATATATTATAACTACATATATGTATATATCATAATATTATTATGATATATACATATGGCATCAATAAGCTTGACGTGCGTTATTCCTTCATCGGCAATACAAAATTTTAAAAATAGGTTATTCCTATTATCAATAAATTCTGTATGCTGAATCATCATCATGTGCCATAGACATTATACAACTAATTAAATTAAACGGACATATCGACGCCCCCAACGAAGAAGGACGTAACTCACTTTTTATCATTTTTCAGTTTATCCACTTATCTAATCACGTTTTTTTTTCTTGTTTTCCCGCGAAAACGGCAGTAACTCTATTCTTTCTAGGAGCTTATAAAAGTAAAATAGTTTATAACCTCCCAATATTATCTTTCCACCGAAAACAGACGTATCTTTAGTTACGTTCTTTTAAAAAATTATTATTTCCCGCGAAAAGAGACGTAACTCAGTTTCTATTTTTAAATTTTTAAATTAGTACAAGCACTACAAAATATTTAGATAATTAATGACCATGGTAAAGGATATTACCATACTATTAAATGACAAAGATAATATTATTATCATGCCGACAATAAAATAGGCATAAATAAACAACATAATAATATTAAAAAATGTATAATATTGTTATACATTAATTCTTATGAATTTGTTTTGTTTTCCCTATTAATGGAGAACAATATTGTGTAATTAATCATAACATCATCAAGTCGTTTTAAATTGAATAGTAATATTATAAACGAAACAGTATACTTTAACACATTTTTCTACGGTTATTCATAATGGTAAGTAGTTCTTAAATAATAAATAATTTTAGATTTTAAATTACATTATCATTATTTGTATAATTATTATAATATTTAAAATAGGATTTGAATGCCGATGACATAATTATATTTTCATCATCAGATGATGATAGTATTTTAGATACGTATGGATATGGGCTTATAAGTAGTGATGAAGATCAAATACATTTTAGTACAATTAATGAAGATGAAATAATTGTAACTAATAATCCAACTGAAAAGGTATAATGATGAAAATTATAATTAGTTATTATTGTATTCAAAAAATAAAAAATTTTAATATTTTTTGCCATATTCTATAATAAACTTAAGTAGTGTGGTAAGTAGTAAGAATAGTTTTTATTTGAATTTACTATTTAGCTAATTTAAAATTATTTTTGTGCCTCACTTTAAAGTTTAAATTGATTAATAATAATCTACTAGTAGAGCTTAGAGCAGTGACTAAAATTTTTGTAGTTTGCTACTTCAAACCACTTTCCTGCTATAAAAAATAATAGTAATACCTATATAAGTTAATACATCTACTTAGATAACACCTATTATGTAAAACAATAATAATTCCAACAGGATTTTTAAATAATTGGTATAACAACAAATTTAAAAACTTGCATTTTTTTTCTATATAATAATATTATAAAGATTTAATTGCAAGAGTGGGTAACACAAAATAACACTATGTTTTATTTGTTCATATAAAAATAGTATAATGAAAATACTAGTAGTGAAGATGATCCTGATGAGTATGACAGCGATAAAGATCCTGAGTATATTCCCTTAAAAAATGTAATACCAGCTGATAATAATCCAACAAATAGTTTACCACTCACTGTAAGTTATACAATAGGTAAATAAATATTTTAGCTTTAACCATAGTAATTACATAATTGTTTTATGGTTTTAAATAGGGAGATAGCATACCTAAAAAAAACCGCAAGCCAACTGCAATAAAACGGGATCTTGTAAGAAAACGTTTAAAACATACTACTGATTGGATTGATGTTAAATCTAAATGTCAATTAAATAAAGGAGAGGAACATCTCAACAGAAAGGGACAAAATAGAGATGCAAAGAAAATAGGTCCACCATGTTCTGAAAAATGTAGAATGAAATGTTTTAACAAACTTAGTAGTACTGATCGTAAAACTATTTTTGAATTGTACTGGGGAATAGGTGATTATGACAAACAACGTGAGTTCATAGCTAGATATGTAAGAATAGTTCAGAAAAAACAATTAATGGTAAGTCCATCTCAGTCACGTAGAAATGTATCCAGGAAATATTTTATACCTGTACAAAACGAGGAAATCCAAGTGTGTCAAAAAATGTTTTTGCAAACATTTG
>JACXSJ010003015.1:0-31831 GCA_014851325.1 Pentalonia nigronervosa
AATCTTTTATTATTATTATTAACTATACATATTTTATATTTTTACATTTTATATAATATGGTTTACGAACCGTCAACGCACAATACACTAGCTATGTTGTGTTCAGAATAT
Organism: Pentalonia nigronervosa; assembly: GCA_014851325.1. Taxonomy (NCBI): domain Eukaryota; kingdom Metazoa; phylum Arthropoda; class Insecta; order Hemiptera; family Aphididae; genus Pentalonia; species Pentalonia nigronervosa. The sequence continues at coordinate 112 of JACXSJ010003015.1, forward strand.
AAATGTACATTTAAATTTTTAATATCCTAAATTATGAATTTATTGTAATGTGATACCACTGATACGGAATCAAGTAGTAACTACTTAAATTTAAATATGTTTATATTTTGTATGTATGATATCGTGTTCTTTTTAGTTTGAAAACGATTCGAATACCGTAAGATTTTTAATATTCTAGAGGCTGGTTATTATTTAACAAAATATTAATAATTTTCGGAATTTATGATAATCACATAAATATTTAAGAAAATATTTTTTTACAGAGTACCTAATGATTTTTATTAACATATTTGTTTATAAGAGACCTAACAATCCAAGTTCATAAAATAATAATTTAATAAAAACATAAAGATTAAATTTAAATTTACAGTAAATAATCTTATGAAGGCTGATATAGTATGAATAGTTTTCATTTTTGTTGTTTAAAGGGTTTTAATTATTAATGCTTAGGATTTCAACAACTTAAAACAGATTTCGAACGAGCAGTTATATAGTAATAAGTATTTAAAGTTTAGATATATAGAGTAGTGAACCATCATTTTAAATGGGTACCCACTACGCCACTCATCTAAACTTTAATTCTAATTTCTAAACTTAAAACTTATTAACTACTCATACAAAATCCATTTGTATGTATAAAAATACTCCGAGAAAAATATTCTGCTTAAGCATATAAAACGAAAAATGTATGACATCATATAAATCAGTAAAAAACTAATTATTTTTCAAAAATGTTGTTTTACAATGATATACAATAATTATGTAAAAAACAATTTTACATAAGTTAAAACTTTTTGAAAGTATAGACTATATATTAAATGAGTCACCTTGTATATTATATAGCAACTTTATTGCAAAATAAACTTGTATTCAAAATTAAAAAAATATATATTTATGAAAATTAAAAACGTTGGTTTAATAAAATTAAAATGCTTTTGTTACTAACCACGCAACAAAAATAATGTCGGGTGGTTAAAATGGGTATTATATTGTAATGCATTCTATTTGCTCTATAGAAACATCTTACTAGGTATCTTACATAATTATTTTTTGTTTTTAGCTCTGTATAGTATGAATATGTTTAGTATTTTTTTTTTTAAACAAAAGAAAACATAACAATATTGGTAACAGTTTTTTAGTCTTATTCATTACTCCAATCGATGTCTGGTTTATTACAAATACTCAATAAGGTAAGTGTTGTATGTTTAGTGACTATAGGATGATGACCCACTTTAATCGAAATTAATTTTTCTCCTTTTTCTTAGGAATTTTCAAAATATTATCTTCATCCTCTATTTTCTTTTGCTAGTAAGGAAATTATTTGTATTTTTTGAAGCAGGTATAATATGTTCTAAAAAACCATCTCAACGTAAAATATTAAAATATCCAGCAGTATAAAAAAATAAAAATTGTTTGACATTTCTTTTGAATTTTTGTGATGTTTTTGATTTTTCCAAGTATGGCGCATAGTAGGTATAGTACGTAAATATTTGATATTTTACTATCTTATTACATAGAAAATATAAAAAAAAAGATAAAATTTGTACACCGAATTTCTACTCTGCCTTTTCTACCTTATGTTATTGATTTGATTCTAGTTATTTTTTTGACGCATTTTTTAGACGACCTACTGAAATGTAACCTGAATAAGTTTTAAAACTATATGTATTTTATTGTTTTCTATCTTACAATTATTTTTATTTTTTTTAGATTAGCTTCGATTATTATTTCCAATCCTATTTAAATATTTAATTGCAGGTCTTGAAGGTATTACTTAGTTAAAGAATTCTGTGAATACGCAGTACTGAGTACAATGCTATTTCGTTTAAAATATTTAATAATATTACATTTCGTAATAACTTCCTTCACGATGTTAGTTTTTGATAAATGTATGTGTCTCTTCCAGAAAGATATATACAGTATAATATATTTAACGTTAATAATATAGTCTTAACTGTAGCTTAAACCGCTTTGTGCCATTATCGTTTTCTTTAATCATTGTCAGGGGGAAAATATTTAAATATTCCCTTTAAATTATAATAACCATTGTAAAATACCTCCTTCGTCTTTTAAAACAAAGTGGCTGTCGATATTTACACCTAATCCTATCAAGTTAAGGAGTAGTTGGTTAGCTATTCCTACTACACGAGAACCGAGTTGTTGGTTCGACATAAATAAAGTTTTCTAAGTTATATTTTACAGGTTTTAGACACCTATGACCTGCGCTCATAAATTTACACAATCGAAGTCGATATAGCAACGTATATAAAGGTTTGTTAAATGTTTGATATAGTAATAATATCATACAGTGCACTACCACCTGAGTAACTCTGTTCTTGAGGGTAGTTTATTGAAGACCACAAGAGTAGCGGAGTACGACCTGAAATAATTAATGTATTATGATTTAACTATAAGATAGGCTATTATACCTATAGTAAATTGAATAATGTAATTTAAAAGAATATATGAAAGAACTCTTGTCTTTACTTCGCGATTCAAATCCGATTACTGGCTATGCCAATAATATATACGCTCGTACTCAACAATCCTATGTTCTGTTAACCTAAGCAAATTCACTGAACTCTAAGTGCGACATAAATGACGAGTCAGTAATCTGTAAATTATTACACCATAATAGCGAGTTCGACGGATGTGTACCATTGTATATAGTATAGTTTTGGGTTATCTATTTAACATATTTTATAATTAATTTAAAACCATACCTATATAATATAGATTTAATTGTTGCGATACGGTTTTTGGTTGCACGCGCCTATTATAATATATAATATACAATTGGAAAGGAATCATTATATTGACGGAATGATCAAAATATAATACGTTATATCATTAAAAATTATGCTTTCTTTAGACTATTCGGAGTTCGTTTTAGACCTGATGTCAATACGCAATATTATATCGATCATGGCGTAGATAACAATACGGAAACACGCTACTTTGAATTTACTTTTAAAATGCGCTTTGAAAATAAATAATTTAAATCTCGGTATTTCTGTACAACATATAATGTAATACGTATTTGAAACGATGAGTTTAGATAACCACTAACCGTAATATATCAAATTCAGTGGCGCGTATATATTATTATGGTATATATTCACACGGGCTAATTTACACCACTACAGTGCACATGTGTGTTAAAACAATATTCATTAGCCCAAGTTTCGGAGATATTGACCACAATAAATAACAAAATATCGATTTGCGAGCCTCTCGTGATTTTCATACTGAACAGTTGTATACGAATAGCAATTAGTAAGGGTCGAACGTATCGTATGATAATCACGAAGTACCGCCTCACTCGAATAAGCCGTTGCAATACTTTATATACCCATACAAATCCGAACTGTATTTCTGAGTTTCAATTGCATAATATTTTACTGTGTTTTCATATCGTATTATATTATTATATTGTTCGAGTGCACAATTGATATGAAGTCAATTTATTATCACTCCAAAATCATTGTACCTACCTGCTTGTTGGCGTAGATATCCGATGTAGTAAATCGCAAAATAAATCACGAACAAACAGTAAATATATTATGGCTGGTACCTAATAATAAGATTCCATAAACGTTCACTGCAATAAAGGGTGATTCACCAAGCATGCTAACGCCATTTTTTTCATTCAAAAATGAATTTATTCAAATTCTGATTTTCGAAATTTTTAAACATACCTACTTAAAAACGATAATTTAAAATTCTCAAGACTTTTTGTACTACTCGAGGAGTTTTTAAATGAGAACCTCGTTTTTTTGAACATTTTAATGTACCTACCTAATTCAAAATTCAATCGAGTCATCATGTTATTAAAATGCTAATGCTCAGAATAATATAGTTATTAAAAATGGCTTTACAAAAATATAAATTAGACGTAATATCGGATCTAGTGTTTATTATACTTTGCTTATTTTTACAAATTATGTAATATGTTGATAGATTATAATATTGATTGCTAAAACTTTCAAATCACCATAGCGTCTTAATCATTCAAACCCACTGTTATGAACCTATTACCCTAAGTACTAAGTACACAAAGTGAAATAAATCAAATAAACTAGCTACTAGTCCGGATTGAGATTTTAATACGTCAACGTTTCCAAAATGTTCCGATGAATAATTTGCAGCGTAAGAAAAATCTAGTTGATATGAAAATATCGTCTTACGGTATAACTACGAATTGGAAAAATCAGATTTCGAATAACTGCGCATTAATATTGAAGTAGAAAAGGGGGTGAGCGTGCCAGGCGACTCGCTCTGTGTATAATATTATTATGTGTCATATACGCTCAGCGGTATAAGTTCAAAACGAATTTCGCCAAATTTCGGACACGGATTTCTAGTGACAGATATTACGAGTAAAGGGAAATTGAACTGTTGACGACGGCACTCATTGTTAAATGTTCTTTTCCCACGGGAATATTATTGTCATCCGGCGCTGTACACAGACGTTTAGGTGTATCGTGCACCTATAACACACGTATAATATATTTTCGGATAGAAATCGAACTGACGTATATAATGCACTGTTTGTCGTATAGTTTTCGACCGGGGGCGCATATAAAAGCGACAGGCGGCGTGGGAGGCGGCGGTGCACACGTCTGTGGGGCTGAACACGACCATCCGAAATTTAATATACTTAATGCGAACAAAACGCCATCGCCGGATTCCGAAGATTTTCCCGCACATTCCGTGGCGGACGGGGCGCTATATATCATATGATTTTATAGCGGTCGCGGTCACTGTCGCCATCGTTGGCGCTGTATACCATGCGGCTGCAGTTATTATATTATATCCGGTTCGGTTAAAAACTGCCGACTTAATTCCCGTAATTCCTCAAAAATATTTAAGGGTAGATCCAATAACCAATAATCATCTGTGTGGTGTGGTTGTAAGTCAAGAGTGGGAAATAGGAGAGTTTTACGATAAACCACGTGAAAACGTAATAATTACTGTGAATTTTTAATAATTTTTGTACAAAACTCGTATATGTTATATTATGACATTATCGTGATATATCAACACTCTTATTGTGTTTCACATAGTATATAAATATACATAATATTATTATATATATCATTTGCACATTATAATTAAATGCAAATTATATATTTTAATTTGTGCGCATTTATTGAAGACTTATAATGTCTCGAGGGACTGGATAAGGTTGCATGGAATATTATTATCTCACATTGATTATTTTTTAAATTGCATTTCTAAAAAAAATTATCATTCACGTCGATGTGCTGGATGGTGTATTAATATTGTTAACTCGAATGCGACAATTTCTGCAATCGCAAAACGATTCTAAACGGGATTTTGTTTACTAAAAATTCAAAAATAATACAATGAAATCTATGGGCTATATTTAATTGTCATTATGCATCAAACTTTTATCTGTAGAGATAAAACAACGTATTAATAAAAGTAAATTAACTTCCTGTGAAACACTGTATTATAAGGAATAATCACAGAGGACAATGGATAAGTCATAGCAGTTAAGAAAACAAATTATGAGGAATCTTGTATTATATTTACAAGTTTTTGATCAAGCATAATATTTTTTTATCAATATTTATAGAAAGATTAATAAGAACCAAAATATATTGAATACTATATCATCTCTAGATAACGCTTTGGTGAAAATTTCAAGTATTTACGGTGTTCCGTTTTTGAACAGCAACAAAATAATAAAATCGATTTTTTCGACAATTATTAAGAAAAGTGTTGTTAAATTTTTAGAATTGACCTTCCAAAGTACTAACTATATTTAATAACCTATCAGAAACCACCCTCAAAGTTGAAAAATGAAGTGTTTTTATTTTTTTTTCTTTAGAAGTGTCTTTAGGCACACAAAAAAAACCGCGTAACTGTAAAACCAATATACAGTCATCGCTCCACTCAAAATCCAAAAAAAAATATCAGTAAAGTAATAAACATTCAGGTTATCAGGGTAATATTTTTTTTTATGTTGAAAAATAGCCATTAAGGACTATAATACTTCTACCTCGTTTTTCTTCAGAGCTCTGTCTTTGGTGAACTGTATAAAGGGTCATGTTCATTTTTTTTTGCTATATCGCGTTATGCATTTAGACAGAATGTTTATATAGCCTTAAATTTACTTGTTTAAATTATTGTTTTTTTTAATTATTATGCATCTCTTGGTTTTATTATAACTATTCGTTGTTAATTTAATATATTATACTTTTATTATATAATTTATTCTTTATTTCGTTGTTTACTATTGCCTTACTTACTAATTCTTTTTTTTTTAATTGTTATCCATATATACATTACAAGATAGATAAGCTATTATTGTATTTTGCTAAACGGTTTAAAACCCGCTAATTATACATAAATAAATAAATAATATACATAACGTAAGGAGAAGCATGTATGATATTTATTTTGTTTTATTATTATTCCCTAACAACCGAGATGTTTCCTAATGAAAATTTAAGCTCTACCATTGTATTACGGTAAATCGTTTATAATAGTTCTAGCACATTTTAGAATATTTTATTATATCCGGTAAATGGCTAATTGATATATTTATGTACTAATTTATTTGAATGTATTTATTGTGTTATATAGTTTTTAATTAAAACCATTTTAAACGATTACACTTTATATTCAACAGCATACATTTATTTGTCGTAGAAACGAATGAATAGAAAAGTAAAAGGACTTACAATTGTTGATTTAATTCAATTTGTAATAATGAATTTTATACAGGTATTTGCCCATTAAGTAGATGGTGTTTGGCTATTATACCTACATGTTTTATTAATTTCGTTGCAATATATTTTTGTTTATTCAAGTTGGAGGTTGTGCTGAGATAATGCCTATTTGATAGGATTTGTAATCATGTGGACTAATATTAAAACCAACACATTATTGTTAATAACATATATTTAAACATTTACTATTTAAATAGATAACTGCTTTACTTTTTCGACTGTTAAGTGTAAATACGAAAATATTATAAAGTTTAACTTAAGTAACAATAGGTAAAATTCGTAAAAAATACAACAGTAAAAAAAAACATACAGAAAAATAATACGTAGGTAGATTTCAGGAATTAATACTATTTTATGAATATATTAGTAAAAATATGTTACCGATGTAGAATTATTTTATGACTAGTCATTTAATAATATTATAATACTTATATGTAGCATCCTGGAATCATAATAACTTTAATATTGTAACTGATGACTGGCAAAATGGAAAAAAAAAATAATAATAATAATAAAGTATAACTTTATCCCCCATATTATTCATTTGAGTAGAGTAATAAAATGTTTATTTTTTTTAATATTTTAAAAATACCAATAAAACTTTAAGTAGATTGTGAAAAAAAGAATAAACTGTCTCTCCTATCATGATTATTATTTCGATATACCAGAGTAAATGCAAGTGAAATTAGACAAATACCTATGTGTGTACATTTTGAAATATAATATGAATAATATTATAATACAACGAAGATAAAATATATAAAATGCGTCGAAAACATAAGCCATGTAAAATCTTTAATTATTTGGATAATACAAAAAACGGTATTTAAGCTATAAAAGTATATTTACGCAATCAATAATAATTTGCAAGTTTCAGCCCTTACAAAAACAAGTTAGGTATGCATATTGTATATACATTTATAAACATATCGTATTTTTAAAATCAGAAAACACTACACACTTACCTACCTATAATTTATATCGGTTTCTATATCATAATAATAGAATTATAACATATAATGCGTATTATATGTTAACGATGAAAAATGTTTTATGCTTATACTGTTCTAACTAAGTACAAGACTTTCAGTGCCCACAAGGCTTAAATTAAAAACGAGGCGAAGGAATATCAAAATTTCAATCATAATGGTTTATGATAAATAATTATTTGTCTGTTGTTTCTTTATAAGAATAACGGAGAAAAAGTTACTAATATCACTCTTTTATTCGCACACTTGATGATAGTATTATATTATATTTTGAAATTATATAATATTTTTAATAATTTAGTAGAAATCTATAGGAGTTTTAATTTTTATAGATCTTATGACATTATATGTTATCTAAAATTTACTATAAAATAAATTTTCAAAACTAAATATTATTTTTTAGGATGCTGAATGGCACTATGCTTAAAAAATATTTTAATTACAGTTTCTAATTTTAGTCTAATGAAAGTTAACATTTCTCATTTAAAATTATATTATTCAGAAGTAATTAAAATTATCAAAGACTAACTCTAAAAATATAAATTTATATATATGTAAAAATGTACATATATACAAGAAGCTTTTTAATACTTGGAAGTTTCATTAAGAGGCAGTCAATTGTATTATAACTTAAGCGTAGTCTTATCTGTACACATGATTCATCCATGTGTAATCCTTATTATTACATAGTTTTGAAAAAGATCAACTCCAGAAAGCTTTGAAATTATTCTTTCATTTAGTGTTAAAATCTAGTATTATTATTTCAGTGACCTTTTATAGTTTTAGTAAGACATGTGTGAATAATTTTTCTAAAACGTAAGGCTTGATAGTTAAAAAAATGATAAGGTATATTTTAAATTATATATATTTATAAATATGAAGTACAATAGTCAAAATTATATAATAATTACAATTTAATGACTAATGAGCAATAATAAGTGTTTATGAAAAAATATTGTACAATATTATTGTAGTTTAATTACAAATATATTCTAGATAAAATTTTACTAAATATAATTAAATATTTAAAAATAAAAAACGAATTACGTAAAAATTACTTATAAGTTATAATGTTTCATATTTTAGTCGTATTTTGTATAATTTAGTTTAATTTGTTTGATATTTCAATTTTTGATTAAAATGTATTATATTTTATTATATTATATTATGTTTTATATTTTCTTCATACTTTATTTTCGTACATTTTAGTCACAAGCATTCGTGTGAGCACACATATCCAGCTTGTACATGATCTCGTATATACTTAACATTCCCGTCTTGGATGTGAAATAATTTCGAGTTTTTAACTATCGTACTCATTCGGCAATATAATAACATTGTAAACAAAATAGAATGCAATGCATTTCAGAGGAAGCAGAACACATGCATTACATTCCACGTGCAGTGCCACAAAAACCGGGTGTGCAAAGCCTACCGCGCACACGCAACCCCGAGGCTTACATACATTTGAGAGGTTCACGAGCCCAGCTTGGAACAAACATTGCAAACTTTAATTTAAAACTATTTCTAATTGTAATTATTTAAAAATAAAAATTATAACCAACAAGTTTTACATACTTTTTTTTTCAAATTGTACACATAAAATAAGAAAAAAATGTAATAAACAGAAATAACATAAATAAAATAAATTATAAATTATTATAAAAACCGTAGTTTTTTAATTTATTGCTGGAATGTGGAGATCCTAACATATATTAATTTTATCTTTGTTTATAAATTAAATGCTAGCTTCTTCAACAAATAACAAATTAAATTATTTGTATATATTGATGGTTTATCGGACATCAAAGTTTAGTTTTTAAAATTCTCGTCCACACTTAGCTTATATGCACGAAGTACATAAGAACGCATTTGAATTATATGTACAATGTATTGGGTACACCAGACGTCGTGGTTTATTCAAAAAAATTTTAAAAATCCCACTTTAAATCATTGGTTTTCCATATTTCGACAATGAGCCCCCAATAAAGAAAATAACCTTGGGCCCCTGGCAGTCGCCCGGTAGCAGAATGGGCCAGACCGACACTGTATATATAGGTAGGTACCTAGAATAATATTGAAGCGCCACTGATACGACAACCACTGTTTAGTATTTAGTTGTGTTTACTGTTTGAGCTTTGAAGGGCTATTTTTTAAATGTTTAATATCTTAATGAATGATCGCTGGTATTGGTATGTATATAATATATATTTTAATGATTGTACTTTTGATTATTATGTATAGTATAATATTGACGTAATGACGCTCCTAGCATCATCAGTCAACTGTTTAGTATTTAATGTTAAATAAATTAAATAAATGGTGGTCTATGGCATTTACGTTCTACATTCTACTGTAACCAGAAACCACTCATTACTAAGTAGTAATGATGTGAGAATCTTTTTTATTTTTATATTTGTAAATTTATCTACTTTTTCTAACATCGTAAGAACACTAAATGTTAATTTTTAAGTATAATGTATATAGTATTACATTTATCTGTAGTGCATAGATAAAATGTATTTGTAGATAATATTAGAAATATTTAGGGATATTTATGTAAGTCCAATGTCCATTCATTAATTGATTAGTTGTAAGTCTTATATTTTATAATTCCCTCATTTACCATAGATGATAAGTATGATAATTATTATTTTTTTGTTGACATTATGAAAATTGATTCTAAAATATTATATTTTATTTATAAATATATATATACAAACAGAAGTAAGACGTGTTTGAAAACCTAAAAAAGTTGGTTCTTATATATTGTGAGACTTGCAAAAATAATAATTTAGAAAGAGGCCCATATAATTACCGCACACGGGCCCTTTATTCTATAGTTGTGGCACTGTCCATGAATACTTGGTAAGCGTGTCACAAAGTCAGTCACTTAAACGATCTACCGTCGTAGATGGATGAATTAGATGATTAGCCAGAGGCCATCGATTCAGAGGTCACCCAATCCAACGATTGCAGTAATAGGGCAGCAAGACATGCCAATTATTCTGCATGTTTCTGTACATGGTGCTCAAGGCCCAACAGGCCATTAAAAATGTATCTTCTCTTGGTCCGCTGACTTTCTTTTCAGAATAAGACATATTATATACTTTTCAGTATGATTTAATTTCGAAAATCCCTTGATGTAAGATTTTTTCCTGATTTATACAAAAATTGAATCTATCACGTCTATTTTTAAATTAGGATGCCCATCCCTGGTGAATAACTATAGATTTATTTCTATTCTTAGTCATATTCCGAAAGTATTTGAATCTCTCGTCTCAGATGCCATTCAGTCTTCTGTCAATCCCATTTTATCAAATGAACAGCATAGCTTTCGTCCTAACCATTTTACTACTACATGTAACATTACTTTTTGCAACTACATATTTAATACGTTTAAAGAAGGAAAACGAGTTGATGTCATATATATGGACTTTTCAAAGGCATTTGACTTAGTTAACCATAAGATACTTATAGAAATATTGAAAACGTTTGTTTTTTTTTTTTTTGTGAACCTCTTCTTTCTTGGTTCAATTTGTTTTAAATTAATCGTTCGCAATAGGTGAACTTATTTAATACTGAGTCTGAAGTATTTCACTCTCTGGCATCCTCCATGGTAGACATCTCGCTCCCTTATTATTTTCGATGTTTGTTAATTGTGCTTGTTCGTCATTTAAGCACTGGCAGTTGTTATGTTTTGCTAATGATATGAAATTGTTTCTGAAAGTTAATTATATCACTGATTGTCTATATCTTCAAAATTATCTCGACAATTTTATCACTTGGTCCATCCCCCTTTGTCTGACCTTGAACATTAATAAATTCAAATCCGTGGTACTCATCCATAGCCGCTCTCTCACATCTTTCTTTTACTCCATTAATGGTGCCAACCTACTACCTATTGACACAAATGTATGTGATCTTGGCTTTATTTTAACTAAATCTCTTTGTCTTCAGGCCCACATTGACAATATCACATGCAATGCGTTTAAGGTTTTAGGTTTTATTAAAAAAATAGCTGGGGAATTCAAACTCTCTAACTCTCTTAAACATTTTTTTGTTCTCTTATCAGGCCTATTATTGAATACGGCTTAGTTGTTTGGGATCCACAGATTGCGGACGTTTGCAAACAACTCGAGAGTGTCAAGCACACATTTCTAAGTTTTATTAAATATACTTTTAATATTAATTGTGTACCTCATGGCTATACTATCTCTTATCTTATATTATCCACATCTCCGTTTTTTAAACCTCTCCATCTTAGTCGATCGTCGTCACCAACACAATATATTTTTTCTTCAAAAACTCCTCTTGGCTCTATTGACTCTCTCTTTCCTTCTTTCATTTATAAATATAAAGGTTCCAATACGAAACACTCGTAATAATTCTTGTTTTGATATTCCATACTACTCAACCAATTACTTGAGAAACGAGTCTCCCACTAAGATAATGAAAATAGCCAATGAAGATCCGTCATTCCTCTTCTAATTTAATTAATTTCAATGTATATAATTCACCTATATCTGTCAACTATGCTTTTGTGAATATTAAGATCTCTCTCGTAATTATTATAAATAAATAAATAAATAATTATAACTAAAAATTGTAGGCATGCTTAAACTGCATGTATCATTGTATCTTTAACCATTCGTAATAAAAAATATATATTACTTACTTACTAAAATATATGTGACTAACAAACAAAATTAATGTACAATGGATTTTTTATGATCTAGATTCCATTCTCAAATAATTTCAAGTCTGCAAATCATTTAAAACAATACCAGATGAAATTAGAGTTGCAACATTATTATACTAATTTTTTTGTATTATGAATTTATTTTTAGCAATTATATGGTAGATTATTAATCTTAAAATTTTAACACATTACTTTGATTATTTTGTTTTAATTTCCTGTTTAAAATTATTTATTTTTAATTATTTTCATTATATCCAATATTCCAATAAGTTAAAAGATTTATAGATGATTATGACTATAATATAAATGTAATAAATTAATAATAATGTAATACTCAAACTACATTTCGCAATAACTTTTGAGAGTATAAAATAGATGTTACTAAAAAGCATGAATCTAATAAATTAAATGAATGTACAAATATTTGTCTTTAAAATTAAAAAATATTTTATTTATTATACAGTTACGAAAAAGCAGCAGTTCTGTTATAGTATTACTTACCTATTTATATTGTGTCATATAAAATATTTATATATTTTATTCTTATCAATGTATTTATACTATCACAAAGGTATGAAATGTGATTTGGCTAAAATAATGATAACGACATATTGAGGAGCCATCGTGAAACGTTTTAAAATTTAGCTTCCCGGCAGTCATCACGTTTTATTATATTAGACTTGACATTTTTTATTTATTAATTTTGAATTTTATACATTATAGCCATTTATAGAATTATAAAGTAGTTATAAGACTCAAAAAACTTTTCATGTGAAACCTCAGTAATAAAATGAAAGCACAAACTTAACTCTAAAAAGGTAATTTGCTTAATGTTATCAACAAAATAAGGAAAAGCAAAAAAAGAAGCTGGAAAGTGTATACTTTTCATAAATTATAACAACAACCATTGAAAATATATGACAATTTTGGGTTAATCAAGCTTTTTTTTTAATTTAAAGGCAAATACGACAGTATCCTACCAAATTTCCGTGTCTCAACAATAATTGGTTTTTTTACTTATTTACAACTGGATTGATTTTCATTTTGTTTTTATATTTAACTTAAAGAATAATGGTTTTAAGTTTAACGTACCAAACTTGCTTCATCAATAAGTATATTGTGCATAATAAAAAAATTTAATTTTAACTTTAAGCGTCATAAAAAGCAAATAATTAATTTATGAAGATGGTGAGTATATTTTTACGTAGACGTTTTTTATTCCGGTGATTTTTAAGATAAAATCCAATAAATAAGATTAAATAATATTTATTTAATATTTTAATTTGACATTTTATTAAATAATTCAGAAGCAGAAATTAAATTAAAACTTTAAATTGATTAAAAATGTAGTATTACTACTAAGATTCTAATAAAAAAAAAAAAGTCTATTATGAATAATCTATTGTGTTGATATTATAAAATATATTATATTTAACAGTCTAAATTATAACCAAAATATTATAATTATAGTCTTATTATAATTATACTAAAATTAATGTAATTATTGAATGATAAAAGAATTTATAAGAAAGCATTTATTAATAATTTTAAATACTTAACTCAAATCTCTTAAACTTTGTCAATTTTTCCATAAATTTTTTAATACCTTTTTTTTTTATCAAGTTTAGTGAATTTTTTTCTATAAAACTACGTATTAATAAACCTCTTAAATAGGTACTATACTAACTATTTTAAGGGATTAATGAGTTAAGACTTAAAGGTGTAAAGTAAAAATTTAACTGTAAATAAAATTTTTTTGAAAATTAAATCTGATGTGTATTGAATATTAGGTATGTATAAATTATAATTTATTGCTATTTTGATATTATTTACATATATAGATATCACTTAATAAAAAAATGTAAACATAAATGATAAAAAAACTTACAAAAATCGTGTTGAAATATATACAAAATGTAATTCGAAATCCATACAGATTAAAAAAGTAATTGTATTGGCAAATAAAAGTTTATAAGTGTATAACGCCCATAGCTCATATTATATCGAGGCAAAAAAAAAACAAATTCCAATCATCAAATATTTGAGTTACTGAGGGTTTGTTACTTTTATAAAAACAAAAAAAATGCTATATAAATAAGTACTTTAAAAAAACAAATATATTTATAACCTATACGGAGGTCATACGAAGGTTAATAAAGGATATACAAATAATACAATATAATATTTCCTTAGATACAATATTGTACCTATACAGGAAATACAGCTGGTTTATATTTTATTGATGAAACTCATTCATAACACTTTCATTTGATTCGTTTTTGTTTAAATTATATAATCTAAAGAAAAAAGTATGTCATGTATAGAATAAAAATAATAAACTGAACCTATTTAAATTGTAGTCTAAAATGACTGAGTAAAGTAAATATTACGAGTATTATAGTATTATATTAGTATACTATATGCTACTTCAAAGAATAATTTATTTATAACGACGTCGTTATAATTGTTCATGATTGAATAATGAATGAATCAATAAATATTAAATCGTATACTTAATAAGTCAAATGCGTAGATACTTTTAATATCAAATTAATACATGGTAAAAAATAATACTTCATACCTAATAAATAATTAGTAGGTCTATATAATTAATGATATCGTAAATATATGAATGATTAAATATATTTTTCACTTCATTTATTTTACAAAATAATTTTGAATAAACAATATTTCTACATTTTATACTTATTGTAAAACAAGTTAAGCTAGCTTACTGTATAGGTTATAAATACCTTTTGTAAAAAAAAAAAAAGAAAAATAAAGAAAAAGATGATGCCATTTTTTTGGGGGATTATTCAAGTCATTAGTTGTTTGTCCATAAAGGATTATACTGTAAAAAGTCTATACATGGAAATAATATAATATTATTTTAGATCTTATTGACAGTTATTAACAATGAGTACACTAACGGGCATCGTGGTTAATGCTTTTCTGACATTTTAAAATTGTAGATTACGAAATTCGAAAACAATTCAATAAATTGATATAGTTTATTTTGTTATGATACATAATAAACAGTATATTATTGTAATGGTCTAAAAAAATATAATTCCTTTTAGTAACACGCTTTTATTATTGTTATTATTCTTTAATTATGATTTTTTTTAACATTTTCGAACAATAATAGTAAAATATAATAACGATTAGAGGAGGGGGTCATTTAATTTTGCCGTTATCCTTATCTTTGACAAGAGCATAATATACTTAAATATTATTTCATAACGTAAAATAATATGTATGTGTATACAACGTATTATAAAATTAAAATTATTATCTTTTTATACCAGACAGTAAGACATTATAGTTGATTTTTTACACGATTAATACTTGTTATCATTGGAAAACGTCCAATTTAAATAAAGCTGTGTTTAAAGATTCTAATCGTGTTAAATAAAAATATAAAATAAAAAAAAATGTGACACAAATATAACAGGTACAAACAAGCACATTTCAGGTTCAGGTATATTAACATTTTATTCACACTGCATTTTAAAACTAAATTAAATATTTGTCCACCAAATGCCTAAAAACTCAACGAATTCGGAATTATATATTTTATTGTATCTATTATGTTTGTTATCAATAAAATTGTAATAATTAATAAAATCTATTATATCTTAACACCTAATCTGTAATTGTAGTTAATAAAAAAACCACATTTACGCATATTATATACCATAAATATAGTTTATTACATTTTTCAATTTATAATATGATAGCTATATTATTAAATACATTGTTTTGCTTTGATAGTTTCATACAACTTAGATAGCTAGATATCATCTTAGATATACATTTCAGTTACCTAAAGTGAGTTGGTCTGTACTCTGCGTGTACATCATCAACGCGTTCTTCTAAAATTAAAAGGTACTAATAGTACCACCATGTGGAGAATATAATTTAATATAAATGTATATTACACCACTCAGATTTTACTAGAAACTTAAAATATATGTATATATATATTAGCATTG
The DNA here is from genome assembly GCA_014851325.1 of Pentalonia nigronervosa. Lineage (NCBI taxonomy): Eukaryota > Metazoa > Arthropoda > Insecta > Hemiptera > Aphididae > Pentalonia > Pentalonia nigronervosa. Next base: position 16,559 of record JACXSJ010003015.1, read on the forward strand.
ATTATGAAGAAGTATATTTGTGTTATTAAAAGCTAACGTAATATAATATAATGCATATATTCAAATTGTTTAATATCTTATTTTATACCGAGCATTAAAATGTAACACTTTATTGCAAGTTTTGTAGCGACCTTATAAAATTATAATCATTTATATTGAGCAATATTTAAAGATAAGATTAATGAAGGCAATTTGCATATTTGAAACAAATCCCTTGATATATATAATCCCTGATCGATGTTAAGTTATAAACCCAATGTGACTTGGAAATGCGTAAGACTGCTAATAGCCGGGGTAGTAGATTTTTATTTTGATAAAAAAATATAATTTTAATCAATGATGAATTTTTATTTAAAAATTCGCTTACATATTATTGTATGCGTTGCAGCATTTTTTGATGACTTAATTGTGTTTTTTTTTTTTGAAAATAGGTTCTTTTATATTTATGCACAATATTGCAATAAGTATGTTCAGTTTTTATACATGCATTATTATTTTATTCATTATATTTGATACATATTGTTAATTAATCGCTGTTACAAGTTTCCATGTTTTCGGTTAAACTGATTTTTTTCCCATATAGATACCTGCTATGTAATTTTATGATGTCAGTGAAATCCCTGTTAAATCGTTATTATTATTAAAGTTACATAAGCAATTATTAATTAATTTTTATCTTAGCTCATCATTAAAAGAAAAAAAAATATATTAAAAGAACTGCCTAGTACAATCCTCAAACATCGGAAGTGTATTAACACATATTTTTAAAATTTTTTTTTATTCAAATCTTTTTATCAAATAATGGAAAATTATATTATAAAACAACCCTTTTAAAAACCGAGAATTATGTAGGTACTACTTTTGATATCAGTTTATCCTTGATCAATGAATATGAGAGAAAAAAATTGTATTTGTGCTTTGCTTTCAAAAACCAAAAAACTTGACATTAAATTAAATTATTAAAATAACGGAATCGACTGCAGTATATTATTATAACTACAACACTATAATACACCTTATGACCACACTTTACAGACTAAACAACTATGAAATCGGTAAAAATGTACTTAAGTAAATCTAAAATATTATAAATAGAAACTACCCATTCAAGGTTTAAATAGGTATAAAAATATATAAAATAATTTACTACTTTTCTACGATAACTGGAAAAAATACATTACAGTACCTATTATATATTATGTTACACGACTATCTACCTATTTCGTGTAAGATAAAATAGATTTCTAAACCATGATATAGTTATTTCTAAAGCAATGTTTATTGTGCCTATATAATATGTGACAGTGACACGGGTAGTATATCGCGATAAAATGAAAGTTGAAAGTTGTAAGCCAAAAAAAAAAAAAAATAATGACAAATGCGCGTCCGTCCCCCGTGAAATATACATCACCTAAATCATAATATTATAATAATACATCATCACATAGCTATATAGACACTCGTCGTAGCAGGTAACAACGATGTCAAATATATAAGTATGCAGGTTTATACCTAGGTACATAAATATATTCAGTAAAAGTGATACCACTTACCTGTGTAACATTTTAACGAGACATATATTATAATGTTCGTGTGCGACGACACACGCCGGTGCAATTTGGGGTAGCTACTGAAGGGGGTGTGGAAGAGGTCCAGTCCACGGCGGGAGGGGATCGGACGTAGAAAAAAAACCGAATATATATTTATTTAAATTATCAACGTCGCGACCGACGAGCGGTACCTGTACGAATGGATGCGCGACGGGCGAATGTGTAAAATATGTGAATATTATAATACAATAATATTACGAATCGTTAAAATAATTAATAATGTTTTGTATTTTAAAAAATTAATATCGTGCGTCTGACGGCAAAGTGGAGGAGGCGGCGGCGGCGGCGACGATCAAATCACCGCGTGTCGTCGGCGCGAACGACGAACGCGCGAGTGGCCGTGGCGTGTGCGTAGTGTTATATTATTATTCAAAATATATATACCTAATACGCGGCGGCGTCTGTGGCGGCGGCGACACACGACGACGCGGCTGCCAGCGGCGGGCTCGTCGGTCGGTCGGCGCGCGCGGCACGAGTGCGTGTGCGTGTGCCGCGCGTTGTATCGCGGATGGATTACGCGCGGTCGTAGCCGACCGTGTACCGCGGTACAGCTTCGGCTCCGTGCACCCGCGCGCGCGGTCCTACGGTATAATATTACCGTGTTCGCCAGCTCGTCCACCGTACAGGGTTATTCAATATCACGACGATCCGTCCGATTCCACATGATGATAATAATAATAGTCGGGTTTGGCCTTTAGAGTGTCGGTCGTCGTGGGTACGACATCAATACGTAGTGATCCTTAAGCCCAGGTAAAACCTCTCGTCAGAAATCAAAATAGTACTGAGCCTTACCTTAGACATCGATAATAACAGAAATCAGAAATGGAAATATAGGTAGATCAAAAACAATATATTTTATATGGCGATTTATTTAAGGTAATAAAAATAGAATTTTATGAAGGATAATATGAATATCACTTTATTTTCTCTTCTTTATCTTCTTTATTGGTGTAAAACAATTTTTTTAGCTTATATTAAAAATAAATAGTAACTATACTATAGGTACAACTCAATACATCATTGGAAACCTTAATATCTAGAGACTTTAAAACAATCTGTATGCATACTCCTTGAAATTCTTTTATTATTAGTGAATGGTATTTTGATAAATTATTTCCTGATTTTGTAGTGTTGATTTTTAATTTTAATTGAGTTTGTCTTTAAGATGTAAGATATAGTTTACTTTTTGTATTGCTTTTATAATTTAAGTTTTTAGGGCTAGAATACATTAAATAAAAGAATAATATTTAAAAAAATATTTAATGGTACTTAAGAATATGACGTGTTCTACATATGTGGCTTCCATTGGTCACACGAACAACATCTATTCGAAAGTCAAATTCATGCTATGCATATCCGTTGTGCTTGACTACAACAATTGTTAAACTCCTTTATAGCTAGTGGTTGATGTTATCGTGACACGTGCATAGTATTTTTAACGTATCCCCAAAATAAATATACAGTATTAAAATCACGTGCACATAAGATCAAATGATCTAAGAAGCCAGGTGCAAAATGATGTTTTCATTGGATGATTCATTTTGAATCATCTAGTACCTATATTATATTATATATGTCGTTGTTTGTATATATTAAATATGAACTGCAGTCTTGCTATCGGCAGAAAATATAATATAACCGATTTACAATAATTATTTAATAGATTGGTCAATTGATATATATATAATATTCAGAATTACTAAATTGTTGAAATTTTCAAGTCCCCCAATGTCGAATTAGGTCTATTAATAATTTTTAGATACAAAAATAATAAAAACTAATTGTGTTTTGAATGATCCTGTAAATAGAACCACAAAATTGGTTAATGATACCCAAATTGATTTATTTGTTTTTAACTCTATTGAGTCTTTATGTAATTATATATCATTAGATTTTTTGCGTGAATTATTTTTATATCACCTGTATTCATTTATATTTATTCTGTTATTTATTATCTTTTTTTCTGTTTAAATATACCTTATAGTTTATTATTATACTTAAATTTAAAACTGTTATTGTACATTGCACTGGTCTGAATAATAAATGAATACCGATTATTATAGTTATACTGAGTGATCCGTAACACTGGCTACACTTAGGTACGATATTATTTTTCCGAGTCAATTTTCCTGTTATTTATGTGTATACGTTTGTCGGTTTTCTGTGTTATTTATGAATGTGTATAATTTATAGATATAATAACATAGGTATGGTTTTGAAGTATTTATAACCAAAATACATTGTTATGAGATGATCTGACACGTACTTTTTTTTTTAATTTCATAATCGCGAGTAGAATACTTTACTGGTGTAAACGTGTGCTGGCGTGTGATTCATACCCAAATACTCATCTCTTCAACTAATTTCTATATGCGGTCAATACTTACCCTAAGGAAAAATTACAGCAGTTTTTCTTTTCGTGGTAAATTCCTGATTTTTGAGATACGCGTTACAAAACTGTCAATTGATGACAGTTGTACAACACTTGTCACTTCTATATACTTGAATACAGAATAAGTTAACCGGAAAATCGTGTATATGTAGGTGTTTGCGATAAATGATAAGTACCGATAATTATAATAAAATCATTAAAAATAAAAGCAAATATTTTTAATAGGTAAGGAGGAATAACACATGTGTAACAAGTCTATTTTGCTTTCTTTCATAATAATGTAGGTACGTAAAATTATTATTTTTAAAAATAAAAAAATTAACCTGCCCAATTTGATCGATTTTTACTTAATTTAAATTTTCTTATTAAAAAAAAAAACTACCTACAAAAAAAATCGTTGATTTTTAACATATTTTGTTTTTTTTCAAAGCTCTCAGTTAAAAATATGAATTCTGCATTTTTTTTTTTTTGTTACCCTTAAAATATAAACAACGATGATACTGATTAACTATTATAGTAATTTTAAATGTACAATACAAACAGACGATGAATGCGTATTGCATTGTTGTAAAAGGCGGTGGCACAGTTGTGCAAAAGCGTATCACAATAATACCTATTTTATGAAGAATACATTTTTTTATGCTCTACCGAGTTCCGCGGGCTCTCGGGATCATTGATATGTTATGTTCGCATTTTACGTTATTTTGTGTATAGGCATCGCAGTTAGGTAAGTTTTAAAAATCAACAGCTTCGTGCAGCGGACCAATAATGTAATATTATTATGTATTACAATATAGTTAGCGGCGCCGCGTTCTTCATTAATTAAATGAATAATACTAGGTAGTTATATATTGTTAGAGTTAAATGTTACACAATACAGGTAAGATATTAATAATACTAAAGGGAAATCTAGCATTTCTCTCTACTGAGGCAAAACCTCTCTTCGGAGAACAAGAGAACATATACACAACTTATGATAATAACAAAAATTAGAAATAGAAATATACGAGAATAAAAATAAAAATAAACTTTTTTTGCGGATATCTTAAAAACAATAAATACTTTATATAATATGGATACGTTTAGGTGTCATTATGCCCGTCCGTCCGATATTAAAAGTGGGTATACATAGTTACGATTGTTAAGAATTTATGACGGTTCTAATCAAAGTATCATACTAGCCAATATTTAAAAATAGGTACCAAAATATAAACGTTACCAAATTCTTTCTAAACCGTACACGGAATTATAGTCTATTGAGTTGTAATATATTAAAATACGTTTGAAAACCGGGGATTTTGCAGTTTTGCGTGCTTGCAGATAGTGAGCTTTCGAACTCGTTTAGATGATAATTATTCTATAATAAATAGAATATCGAGGATATGTGATTGTCTTGGATATGTCAATACACTTACAGCGACGATATAATATTTTGTATTTTACAATAATATAAATTTCTAACGAAATGCGCGCCTGTTATTGTGCGGCGTGTTCGATCACAAACCATCGATAGAGGCGCCGCAGAAGTCCTTTTCGGACCGCGACAGTGGGCTGCGTGACAGTACGAGACTATAATATGTATTATCATAATATTCTTCTGTTGGTGACGGCACGCGCCCGACCGATTTTCTTATGCGTGCGTCCGGGATACACGCCCACTTTTTCCCGGAATCGCCCCATAACAATATAATTTTTTTTACTCGCGGGCGTGATTACCGCGTAAAGGTCCGCTCAAACCGAAGCGGTAGCAGTTGCGGTAGCGGCAGGCAGCGAAAATTAATGCCAATACGTTCTAATACGAGCGCACTCACTATACCGCGAAAATGTTACCGCAAGATTGAGCGCGATATTTTTATTTTTTTTTTCGCTGCAGACACTAAAATCTTCGCTTACCGCTGCGATAATCAGTTGTGAATCCCCAACTAATATTTACGCATATCTACATTTTATTATTAATATATCAAATATATGTAGAAAGCTTATCATTACATTGTACCTATGATATATTTTGACATTATATTCAACCACATACATATTCGTCGCAATCGTATGATGCCTCGCAGTTGAATTTTTACGTAGTGATTGAATGTTTGAACGATTTTCGTGTTAAACATTTACCGTTTTGAATATTTTAAAATAAAAATAACAAATAAAGTTGAACAGTTAATAGCTGTTGTTAAAGAATATCCAATTTTATACAATATGACACTTCCCGATTTCAAGGATACGAGGAAAAAGGATTATATTTGGGATCACGAAATAAGTGTTAAAATGAACGGTGAAAATGGTAAGTAAAAATTTAATTAATCTATAAAAACACAAGTCATTTTAATAATAGTTATAAATATTAATGTTATGATAAAAAAAAATAACTAATGTTATTAAATATTTTTTATATTATTTATAGTTTATACTTGTCAATTTCTATACATATTTAATTAAGAAAAAAACTGTAAAAAATAATAAATTATTTAATAAAAAATGATTTATTCATCATTAAAATATTCAACAAAATGTTCTGGCATTCGAAAAGCTTCAATTGTAGACCTTCTAGGATTATTTGTAGTTGTATTAATTTCATGAACCCATTTTCGTCTTTTATGTCTAAAAATTAAATATTACATATTTTTTTTATTATTTGTAATTGTAAAAGCCCAAACTGTATTTAAAACAGTTGCAGTTAATATATTATAAGCCTATGGTACCTTTTTTGTTCTTCATCATCTATTACAGCTGCTAACAGTAATACATTTTCTTCATCTGAACTTGAACTTTCATAATATATATCCATAATATAATAAAATTTAAAAAAAAAAATTAGCAATTTGTTGTTTATGTACTTTAAAATATTAATATTAATAATAACTAAAATACGTGTACATGCATAGATGTCACAATGTCCACTAATAATCGGCGGAAAATTTCGCTCCGGTTAGATTAGATCAAGCGGTATTTAATAGCGATAAATACCATCGAAGTTACCGCCACCGCTATCGCTTCGGTTTGAGCGGACCTTAACAATAATAATTTTAGTCGACCAATTTGGCACCTCGCGATTTGTATCGTCGCTTCTCACCCGCCTCCGTATGATGTTATCAATAATATTATATTATGATCACGATAAATACTAAACGGTCATTATTCTAGTAGATACCTTGGTAAATTTGTGCGTTTTTAAAAATATTGTTAATCATTTTATAAAATATTGAGATGTGGGGGCAATGGCAACTTGAAAGTTAAAGTGACTAATATCAACCTATCAATATTTATAGTTTATAAAAATTATACGATTAGATATAGTAAATATTACATATTTTTTATATTTATGTAAATCCATTTTTAAGAACAGTCATCCTTAATATAAATATTTTAATAATTGAGACCTACTCCTTCAAATTTTGAATTTGGTACGCTAAATTAAAAAAAAAAAATTCACTAAATATAATTTATGGTAAAACAGCAGTGGGGAGGGGGGTTTCATTTGAAAACAGATATTTACGTATCGGGGCAGATCTCAATAATTTGAAAATACGGTCTTTAAGTATGTATACAAATTCCAAAAATCAGAATTTGATATAACTTCATAATTATTAATGTAAAAATAGGAATGAGCATGTATACTCGGTGTAATAGAAAAACATTCTGTATAATATTATGCGAAACGAGTGAGTGAAGATTCGATGCGTGTGAAGAAGTCGCCCGTGTTTCTCGCCAGTTAGATTGTATTTTACAATTCGAGGAAATATTAATTTCGACGTATCATAAGAACTGCGAAACGTTTTATATTACATAATATTACTATGATGTTGAAGAAGCCGTGGTGAATTGCAGCGCACAACAATCCGTTGGGTATAGGAATCGTAATATTTTGTATTTTGTAAAAATATTATATGTGCCTTTTGTCCGGACAGCAACGGTATTTCCGAGTAAATCCCAAAAGTCAAATTTCACAGTATTGTCAGTTACATATTATTTTATAATATATTTATATCACCAAGCACATTTCAACATCATAATAATTATTTTTCATTTCATATTCGGAGCGAATTGATTGGTTTTATACAGAAATAAGGTTTTTTTTTTATTTCTATCAGTAACCATGTATCCTTATTTTTGAGGGGGGCCGTAGGAAGAGCAATGATATGATTTACCTCGTTTTCAGTAGGAAATTGGGCATAAAATCTAGATTGTTCTTGGGTGAGGTGGTCTTTTAATTTTCTCATGTTTTCATATAACGAGTAAGGGGAAACACCTCAAAAAATGGTTTAATTAAGGAGCCATTAGTTTTCATAAAACTGATTTTGCTTAGACATGGAAATAACATTTTAGCCATTTTTTTATGGTTAGTTTTATTTATTGTTTATTTAATAGTTCAATATATTGAATTTTATTTCCTATTTTTTTTTTTTAAACAAGTTATCAAAAATATGGTTTTTTTTTGCATTTCGGAAAATGAAAAATTCAAACATAAGATAAAAAAAATAAAATAATAATTTGTAACCACAAACAAAGTTATAATCTTGTTATATAATGCGTAGATACGAGCGTTTTTTCTTTTAATTTCAAAATGCTAGGTTTGTGATGTATTTTCGTGCATACATATGCGGAGTATATGTATTATACTCAAACAGGATATATAATATGTAAGTAACCTAACCTACAGACTTTGGCTATGAAGATGATTTATTTTTCATCCGGCCATCAGTAAAAGTGGAACACTGTATGTGGTCTATATACCTAAGGAAAAACAAAGATACATGTACGTACACCACTCGAGGTGATGAACGTTGGCTGCACACGTGCACGCGCGGGCTCCGCAAATTACTCGACCAATGCTAAAAATGATTACTAGTTCAAAGCATTTTTCTACTGCCTCAGAGTGTGTGTGCTCTGTATAATATATTATTTGGTTTGACTTTGGATTTGCGGTTAAGCTTTTCCGTTCAGCGGCGGTTCCGACACAGCTGAAAAACTCAGTATTCACACACTATTTATAGAGCCACTAATCACTCTAGCGTGCTGTACACGCGCGTGCACTCTGACCCGGCGCAGAAGGAAATTTCATTCATTTTATTTTGTTCTAAAAACATTCTACGACGATCTTGTGCGTAAAACCACCACACACCTCACACTATGCGTACCTATTTTACTCGAGAAGTAGTGTATTATACAATATTATACACTATTCGTACGTCTTAATAAAATTGTTTTTTTCCCCCTTACACGCGTTGTTATTATCAACAATATAATAAACATTAATAATTATAGGGAGGGATATACAATATAATTATTTTTAAATCTAATTCTTTTTGAATATGATATATGTATATATATATAAATGTTACGATAAAAGATGAAAATTGGTGAATATCGTCTTTCCCCGGTCAATGACGCCATTTACCAAAATGATTCGATTATGTAGGTAAATGATGCAAAAAAACACATTTTAAACTTAAATGTACATCTTTCACCGGTCATTGACGTCATTTACCAAAACTGGTGGTAAATGATAATAAATCTCAAATAATACACTGATTATTTTACAATAGGTACTTATATTTGATAATGATTTATTGTTAGGCGTAGATTCATTTTTTTACTTTAGGCATTTAATTGAATGAAAGATTAGGTTAATTGAAATTAATAAAATAGGTTCATATTATAAATTATTATATTATTTATTTGTACAGTTTTGATTACCATGACATTTTAAACTGCACAATATTTATGCTGCATTGCACTTTTACTTGACCATTACTGCATAAGCCTAAATATGTCATAACTGCATCCGTTGTCACATTACAATATTTTTTTTTAAGACAGCCATCATCCTATTTCTACTACCATGTCCTACCGCCAAATGTGCCCTGTGAATTACTTCAAACAACTCATCTACTGTGACGTAATATAAAACGCCAGAGTCATTTTCAACTATAGGTTTAATTAATTTTTCTTTTCCACCAATTATCACAACATCATATTTACGCATAAGTCTATTACTCGTTGCCGTTTTATTTTGTGTTCCAATTTCCAATTCTTTAACTTTTTGAATCTTTTTGTTGTATTCTTCAAAACTAAAACAAAATATATTGTCACCTCTCTTTTTACTCTTGATAATTTTGTCGATTGTTGCTTTAAATTTATTCTAGTTTTCCATACTTTAATATTATAATTAAATAAAACTACAACGAGTAACAGTTCACGAGTAACACAAATTATTACAAATAATTATAAAACATGGGCTCGTCGTATATACAACTCGCTAAAATATACACGTAGATACAACTAACATTATAGTTGACTATTTCATATTATTATTTGGCTTGTCGGCGTTATTGTTAGTCGGGTTTTCATTTATCTATTTACTTCCGTCATGATGTTTTTAACTAATGAAGCTTATTCGCGTACCTACACACTTATCAATAATCGTTGACATAAAATTTATTGAATATCATTTTCAAACTGAACTGGGGATTGACGACAATAATCGGGGAATGTCTACATTTACAACATTTACCAATTTTTAGGTAAATGAAAGTCATTGATCGAGGAATGACGACATTCACTAATTTTCATCTTTCACCATAACATATATAATATGTACTCTCATATTATGTTATCGATATATCATCTGATCGTATCGCCGACCCACCTGTTTTAGGTACTGCTAAAACGTACGAAGCGCAAACGACCAACCAACTTTTTTTTTTACCTTGGGGTTAATGATGCGCAAACGACAAACTCCGTTTAGGAGGTGGCCATGGGACCACGCACTTTCCCATTTTATTTTTTGGAGAAACTATTATATTAATTCAATATTTAAATTCATCCATGTTTTTTTTATTCAAATTGTTATTAAATAAATTATGTTCGAAAAAAAAGATAAATTTAATAATACGTGATACATTTAGACTAGATTACAGACTAGACTAGAAAAATATTTGTGTGGAAGTAATATTTTTAATAAATGGACCAACAAATCTTCACTCTACTAAATCTGTGTTTGATCTAAGGTACCTACAGGTATATCTTAAAGTTTCTTTTTGATTCGAATAAAATTGTTATAAAACTTTTGTAAACAAGTAATAAGCCATATGGTGGCTTCGTCAAAAGTACTCATCCTCTGTCAAATTTTAAAGACTGCTATGTAATACATCTATAATACGTTTATAATGATTGTATGTATATGTTACCCATCAAAGACGTAAATTAAAAAATTAACGTTAATGACTAGTCTATAACGATATTTCCGATCAAATTAGACAATAGGTATACGTTATTGACAAGGAAAAAATGTTAATGTCTATTATTTTCAGTCAATGATACATTTATTTTTTTTTTAGCAATATTTTCTAATTAATAACGATAACTCCGGACTTTTTCACCCATAATTGATAAAAATGTTAAATCAATTTATTTGTTGAATTAGAAACGGTCTTGTAAAATCGATTTATATAACTAGTAATAACTACTTTTAATAAATAACTATATATTATAGCTAAACAAATGAATTTATCTTATAACAGTTGAAAAAGTGGATCTACACTGTGTGGTGTTATTTTAAACTTCTAACATAATTTAAATATTTTGATAAACAAAATTACTAACATTGTTAATCTGTATTAGAAATTAAGGTAATTTTCTAGTCATAGTCGTAAATATGTTAGGTGAAAAAGTATTTAATTTTTATAACATTGCCTATATTGCCATCTGTTAATGCTTAGATATTAACGATATCGTCTACAAATGTAAGACAATAATGATATTGGCTAAGCATTTACGTTATCATCTAATTTACATCATTGACAGTAACATATTATGCGAACTAGTAATGGCATGTATATTTGGTATGTGTTATTTAATATTAACCATTGGTATATATAGAATATAACATATTATTATATAATATTATGTAAATATTTTCCGATATTAAATGTACTACATACGTGTAATACATATATACATAAGGTCCCTACAGCGAAAACACACAAGATCCGCCTGCAGAACTCTTACAAAAACGGTTTTCCCGCGGGGAATTTCAATTTACAAGACCAAGCATCGATTTATTTATAATATTTTATTCCCACTATATATATATATATATATCTGTATTTGGGGCAATCTGCAGTAGACGAATGTGTGTGTGCTACACGCTTTTCAATATGTATTTCGATAAACATATTACGCGTATCCCGGATTTCACCCGTGGCTATTGTAATATTATAATACAACAATATTCTCCATTTCTCCCCCCGATCCACAGAAGTTTGTCCAAAGAGCATGTATTTCGACTCTCCGGTACACTAATGAGTGTCAATTTAAATACCTATATGAAATAACCGAAAAACACATTACGTCTCCGTATTTAACAATATTTAAACAATCGACATAACAAACTATATCGTATATGTTGGGACACCGAACTTTCTACACGTTAATTTTCGCGTACCGTTTTTTTTTTCTATAGCTTTCGATGACAGTACAGAACGTTTATGCTGCGCCGCTCTTATCTATAGCAACATTTAATTGGGTCTAAAATACGCTAACAAGAAACCGCATAGCTAACCGCCACACACAGGCGAAAGCCCGTTTAAAAATTATTGTTATTCGCATCAAAATAAACTGCGGCCTTTTTAGTCTTTGTCTGATCGATTTTTTTTCAGTTTCTTTTTGTACCTTCTTTCTAGAAATTGGGAGTTCACTCTTTCTTGATCACACCTCCGCACAGTCATGGACATCCTTTTGGTCTTATTTTTTATCAAGTCTCCAAGTCGTGATTCCTCGTAATAGCTTGCTTTCTGCTCCCCAATATGTCCGACCCAACTTAATCTACACGGATTTTGAGGTTCCTATTATTTGTCTGCATTGGATCATATTTGGTTTTTCTTTCATATATATGTTATATTCGCTTATCATTTCTCTTTGGCCAAAAATTTGAGTAAGTTTTTTTTAAAAATTTTTCTTTCGAATACTAACCATCCAAAGACTTATCTCCGCCAACTTTGTTGTTGATCCCATTTCCCATAGCTTTCATGCATAAATAGTACTATAGGTCTATTAAGTATTTTATATTTAAAGAATAAGAAATTATTAACAGTATTCAAATATGTATATTTTAAATACTCATAATTAATTATTTTGACGTAGTTTTTCTTATTATTATTATTATTATTATTATTATTATTTATTGATCTAATCATAACATTAGCTACTATAAAAATAGGCTATTAGTTTACATTGAATTTACATTTTTTTTTTTTTTTTTTTTAATATGAATAATACAATAAAAATGAAAGATTTAGATTTAGGTTGTACTACTGTTATAGTAGAGATTGAAATAAAAAATTGGACAGTATTGAATACTTTTGTTTTCTTTACTTTTATAATTACTATTTTCAATTCAAGGACATTAAAAAAATATATATAAGTTAATAAAAGAATATGAACAAATAAGTCCTAAAATATAATCTATATAAAATAATACACATTTTTATTTATAAACATAGTTTAAATTTACAGATTATTATTTCGGAAACCATCAATTTAATTTCAAATACCAGCAAATAGTGGTATACTATAACTAGGTACTATCTCTTATCGATTTTATAATACGATTGGGAATAGTTTTTTAGAGATAAGTAATTTTAATGCTTTTTCTCATGAAAGAAATATTTTTTCGTGTGTGACGTATATTCAATTAAACTTTAAAATAAGAAGAATAAATTGGTAATTTATAGTTATACTTGCAAACGGTGCAGTATACAATTCTCAATAAAATATATTTACAACAAGCCAATGCCAAATTTAATTGTTTGAAATTTATTTAAAGGTAAACAGTATTTCAGTATTTGGAACATTAGAGTATCTAAAAATTATATTATTTTTAAGTATTTTTAATTTTATCCGAATATATTATTAACGGAGTATTCAAATATGTATTTTAAATATAATTTTCAAAGAAAGTATCTGTATCTGTCCTTGAATAATTTTAAAAGATACCTCTTTTACAAGACTGTTGCTAGGTATTTAAAGTTTGATACCCTTCTAAACGTTAAATCCCTTTGGGATTGAAATAAATATTTTGTATTTTGTTCGTTAGCTGTCCAATTATTTTTTATTTAATTATTTTTTCCTGTATCTTGCACCTTCACCTGACAATCTTCTATGATCTTAAATTAGTAAACTAGTCTCTCTCTCTCTCTCTTTCTCTCTAAAACTAATTATATTATAAAATAATTAAAACAGAAATATAAGAAAATCTCGGTTATTTTTAATGAAATAGGTAACTAGAAAACCCTCTATATTGCAATTCATAACACTCGATTATACATAAAATTATTCACCTAATTTAAATCATATTATAAGTACTATTAGCAAATTGCGTAAAACTAAATAAGAAAAAAAATAATTAATTAACATTTTTAAAAAGTTTTTTTCATATAAACCTTAATCCATACTAAATACTTACACTGTAAGTTCATATTAATTAAGTTTTTAAAAACCGGTATGCATAAATATTATTTATTTTTTAACATTGTTCAAAGATATTAATAAATAACTCGTTCAAAATTACCTATACGATTATTGCTTAGTATATAAGAAATTGTAAGAATACTACCTTTCCAATAAATATCAATTTTAGACTCATAAATTCGCTAAACATAATATTATTATCCCCAGTTCGTGTGCGTCCTCCGACCGATACACACGTGTATTCCCGGTAATCGCATTTATAGCTTCCGATAGCAGTATACGCAAAGCTCCAATTGATAAACCACAAGGTATGTTGTTTTATTCCGGCCCCCCCTAAGCCTAGATCATCACCTCATATCCATCTTTTCACGATGGATGACTTAAATTCTACCCCCAACTTTACTACACCATCAGTTCAAAAATCCAATACACAAAAAACTTTCGCAGAAACAACCGCTAATGTCCAATTTCCAAAAAAAGATCAAGCAGTAATTTTTAATACCATCGAAGACATACCACAAATTGAATATATAAGAGCATTTAGTCAACTTACCGACCCAAACAATATAAAATTTGCTTCTCGCATATCGAATAATCGATTTTGTATCTATTTTGCAAACAAAAACATTGTTGAACAGTTGATCTCTAAACAGCCGTACATAGTTATAAATAATAAGGAGATAGCCTTTCGCCGCCTTATCAACCAAGCTAAACGCGTAATTGTGTCCAATGTCCAACCAGTCATACCGCACGAGGTAATTAATAATGCATTCAACAATTTATCAATTAAAATTGTTT
>JACXSJ010003016.1:0-31830 GCA_014851325.1 Pentalonia nigronervosa
ATTCAAGGTATTTATGTATAAAAATAAAAATCTAGCTATACACAATTAAAAATGAAATAGTTAAATAAAATAAAATTAATAAAATAAATTAATTTTTTGATAAAAATCCATCTAATGTTGATTGGATTTTCCCCTCTTCGGCCAACTTCATAAACATATTTTCATAAGATTTATGTTGCTCGAATACGTCAAAATTGCCCCTTTGCTGAATCCCTCTACGTAAAATTTGAAGCGCTTCTAGCATTTGTTTATAAATACCGGTACCGACTTATTTATAACACGTTTGTTCAGTATATGTACATATTTTATTTATTTATCTAATTTTCAAATGACCCTATTAACCGGTGTGTGAGTCAAATAGACGAATTTTTTGCTGTGTATTAGTATATATGCGACTATATCGGGACCATCCGTTTTGAGTCTAATAGGCGAATGAATCAATTAACCGTGAGTCCAATAAGCGGCGACTACTGTATATATAAATTACCCTGTTGACGTTGACCCACAATACACAATTACTACGCACTGGTATTATAATCAGCTCGACTTTGATCTCTTCTATTGGTTCGGGTGTGATAATTAACACTCTTTGATAATTCTATTTATAATTATTTTATTGCTTTTTAAAAATATAATACTTAATATTCCCGCCTCTGGTATAGAAAAATAGTTGACAATTTTATTTTTAATAAAAAATTATACTATAACAGTGAATATTGTTAATGTGGTAGTACTGTTTATACTTTTAATATTGCACTTCTCTTTTTCGTTCACTAAAGTGTGGTCTTTGTACCAACATTTTATTATATTCAGATCGGCTCCACTATTTATTAAGAATTTTTTTTTTGCTTTGTACGAAATCCTTTGGTCTACAATGAATAATATACTCGTCTTTTATAAGCGTAATAACGTGCACGTTATTTTTAATATCCCAATTATTGATCTATTCTACGAGTCTTGAATATTAATGGAGCTACTGAAACTTCCTGAAGGATCCCCCAATAAAGAATTATTTCTTTTCTTTAGTTTTCGACATTAGCTAACGTCGTGATTTTTCAAATTACAATACTTGCAAAATTTTACATGTCCCGTACACTTTTTTTTTATATCGGAATTTTTTATATTTTGTTCGGGTGTCCTACACTCGTTAGCGTAGTGCCCCATTTTATCGCATCGAAAATATTTAATTGTGCTTTTATAGTTACTGGATTTACTAACAAATTTATAGAAATTACCTTTATGATAACTGTTTTTATGATAATTTCGATAATTGTTTTTATTGTTACTTTTACTCGGCCACTTCTGAAATATTTTTTACTAGTTCCATTGCAATTAACACGACTTCTACAAAACTAATTATTTTACGAACTGCTAAAATTATTTGAATAGCTGATTCAGAAATGCCTGACGTAAAAACGCTTGGCGCTTACATTATCTGTACGATTATTTTCGATTCGGTTGCTGTTTTTCCTACAGTAATCGCGTGTATTAATTCGTGATACGTTTTTTCTATACACTGCTCGAAATCTTTTATTAATTCCATTCGACCTTGTTTCATAGAACATAATTGAACTTTTAAATACTGCACCAAGTGTGACGTAGCAAATATGGTTCTAAGATGCACTTTTAATTCTCCCCATGTCGTAATTTTCCGACATTGGATAAACGCGTAAGCCTTCCCCTTTAGCTGGATTAGTACTACCGCTAACATTTCAATTTTCATATTTTCGGGTATTTTAGAAAAAAAAAATTTACATTTGAAAATAAATGATACAAGATCGGTTTCATTTCCACCTATAAATTCAGGAATAAACTTAAATGATGTAATAAAATCCAAATAATTCGCCATATTTGATGCATCTAATAAATTAGAAAAAAATTTCTCTTATAGTTTTATTTAAGCCTATTAGGTTAGACTCACTCGATTTGTCTGTATTTTCAGAATCAAAAGTGTCTATTAAAACTGAATCAGTTGGTTCAGGTTTTGGTTCTAAATCTGAGTCGTTTTCACTTGGCCCTTTACTCCTTATATACATTTACCGAGTGAATAATTTTAACTCACAACAGATTTGACAGAATATTGTATAATAATAATAACTTACACTTTGTCCATTTTTGCTGAGGGTGGAAAAATGCATCTTTTGTTCTGCTTAGCTCTCCTGGCCTTGCTATGGACTGCATTTCGTAAACAAATACAGCTGGCTTGGCTATGTTCCGTGGACGGTGTCCCTTCAACTGACTTTTTCGGTTGAAATGATCATTGAAATCAAATCGCTGCTACAATTTAAATGTAAATCGCTTTCCTGTGATGAACGAGGTTCGTCGTTGGGTCTCGAATTACTTATTTATTGAAAAAATCAAAAATCTTTTTATTCGATATCAGACCCCACAGTTGACACCAAATTTGCGTAGTGATCGCTGTACAGGACACGACGGCCATTCCACATTAACTATTTAAACGACGTAGATAATAAGATAATAACTTATGTTATATTATATTATTTTAATATTATGTATGCACACACTCACACACATATTTTTAATATAATTTGAAATGTAACTATAGCAGCAATCAAAGTCATATAAAAATGTTCTATCGATTAGTACAATGGCAATGTCAGAAGGAAATTGTTTATACACTTTCCAGTGTCCTATTGCATCAAAGTGTGGTGACAATTGGGTTTTACATCATAATAAAATGAAGACAGTTGAAGATATTCCGTTAGCTGAAAGGTTAGTGAAACCCGTGATTAAATACACTACATAGTTAGACAACACCAATGTAATCATTTAGCACTCATCAGATTCATTATTTTAAATAACTGTCTCCTATCATCATGCATCACTAGTGAGTTAAATCCTAATTAAAACAATTAATTCGAGGATTGCATTGTTATTATTTATCTATACCGAATTTAATAAATGATAAAATCATATGATGAATATTAAAAAATGATTTTTTATGATAGACAATTGCCGAAGCTTAGAAAAAAAATGTATATTTACATCAAATCAGAATTCAAGCATTTCAACCAAAATAAATTTTGTTCGTGAAATTATTGGATCTATTTTCATCAAATCCTAAAATCAGAAGTATGTAGAAAAAATAATAAAAATTAAATAAAATTAAACGCAATTTAAATATATTATAAACCATTTATTAATATTATATAAATCAATACATTAATTATAACTAATTGAGATTTAAATAAAGTAACGTCAAATTGTTTACATATAGTTTAATAAACATGTAACAAAAGTAGTAACATTAATAAAAATAAATTAATCTTGATTCAGTTTTTACTAAAATATTGAAATCAATTACTGTAATTATTTAAAATTAAACAGCAAAAAAAAAAATCAATAATAAATTTATTTTTTAACACCATTAAATCCTGAAATAATGTAATATCATATCTGATAATGAATTATAGTGGAATTGAAGTATTGCATGAATAAAACAAGAATTATCGTTTTGCTTACTACAAAAGCTAAAATCAAAATTTTGAATATTATACTGGTTTGTAAAATCATTTCGCTGATAATATTATGGTAAGATATTGATGTCTGCTTTAATTAATGAATACACTGTGTCGAAAGTTAACTGATATGAATCCGACTTTTTCTGCTTTTCGAGAATATATAAATCGATACGATGTTGTAATTGTTTTAAACGATGAAGGTCAGTTACCTATATCATAAGATAATAAAATTACCATTAACATGCAATTTAATAGTAATCTGTTTTTTATTAACAGAATAATATAGGTTATCAGTTATTTTTACACATATTTAATTAGTATATAGATTATTTTAGTTATTGAAATATAATTGGTGTCACACATTAGTGTACATTACTGTGTAAATCAAGCGTTCATATGTTTTTAGATACATTACATTCTAGTAATATAATAACAGAAATCATTATTTTAACCAACAATCCAACCGTTATACTTTTCTTGCTAAAAGGTCGGATATCGATCACCCACATTGATATAACCACTGCTGGAATCATATATACGACGTGTTTTTTTTTTATTACAGACGATTTCTGAGAAATATTTGTGAAATGATTATTTTCTAAAACGTATTTAAATAAATTTAATAACTTTAACACGAAACACGATTGTTCTTAACGTTATTATGGCCATTACAACATATATTTTAAACTAAGTATATTACTTCTATGCATATGTTAAATACACTTACTAAATTGTATAGATTTAAATTGATATAAAAAACTAAAGCTAACATAAAATCAAATCACATAACGTATAGAGAGGGGAATTATTATACTTACCTGATTCGTTGAACCTGTAACTTACATATAAAATCTATAGTATATTTAATTAAAATTGTTCGTGATATCTTACTTGGCTAAAAGTTCAAAAGGTATAAAACCAACTAATAATATATTTGAGTTTATTAATTCAATATTTATTTAGAAATGTATACAAATTATTATAATTTGATTTATTATATACATATTAACAAGTAGTATCATAGTATTAGGTTAGGTATGGTTAGGTTCGTTGGTAACTGACTAATTGCTTTAAATTAATTGTCTTATTTAATAACGTGAAATACAAAGTATTTATATATATATATATATATTTATTAAAAATCGATGCTAATATAATATTAAAAATGAACACGAAAATTCGTTGAAATTTTACAACAGCTGATTAAAAGTTTATATTTTTTGTGAAAATTACAAGAAGATTGATCGCACTTTAAGCAAAATATATCCAATTTAAATTTTTTCATTTCCCTGTAAAAATGGATCCAGAAGCCCAAATACATATTACTGACATTTAAAGTTTTTAAATATTGACGACATTGGATATTCAAACGAATAATAACTATTTTTCCTCTTACGATTTTAGTTTAAAAAAAAATAATAATATATTTATCGTAAAGACTTGAAACATTTTTCCATTAAATATATAGTTATTTTTTTTTCATTAAAACCCTTGTTGACATAGATCATTGAGTGTACAAAGGATTTTTACAAAATTATGAATTTGCATTTAAAATGTTAACTTTACATTAGATATATTGGATTCTCTTCGTTAAGGTTTTTAAGATTTTGGATTAGAGTTTGACGGTAGTGATGAATTTTATGAAGTTGGAGGTTCACAGAGGACGAATGAGTGGTATTTTAGCTATGATTCGGGAAGATTGAAGCTTGTTTTAAAGTTTTAAGATATATTTGGCATTCAGTAAGTATGTGTTTGAAGTTGACTTAAACTCGACAGATAAAATTATTTCATATACACGATGAAATTTTAAAAATATTAACCTTTTCACACCTTTTGTACATCGGTATTGAATAACAACTAACAAGAATAATATTAAAACTATTACCTATTATGTACCTATTACATGTAATGTTTTTGGCAACAAATATTTAAACTTTCAAACACATAAACCTCCTATGATCAATTATAAAATTTATTTTTTAAAAAATAGAGGCTGACAAGAATCTTTACTCAAAATCTTTTATTTTAGGTAAACTTGTGATTGAATTCAAATTTAACACACTCATAATGGATATATTAAAGTATGTATAGAATAGGTAGATAGTCACTGCGAAACAGTGGCTTCCTTAATGATAAGATACACTTGCAACATTATTATACAGCACAGCGATTTCCCCGGTTTTTTTTTTTTTGTTATTAATAAGCATTTAAAGTTTAGATGAGCAATATAGTGAACCTCAATATATATATATATATATTCGGTATATTACTTACCTAAACTTTAAATACTGTTAATAAAATTACTATTTACTTCGATATCTATACATCAAAGTTATTTTTCTGCTTTTGATTATCCAATATAAGTTGTAAACAATTAAAGACCCTAAAAAGGTCTGTATAATAAAATACACGGCTAGTAATAATAATTAAGACGACACAATCATTATAACTGTATAAATGGATCACCAATTATATTTTTGCATAATCATTGTAATAAATATATTTAAAAATAAAAGCCTCGAGGTCTAGTTATAAGCGGCATGTTAACAAGAGTGATTATGAAAAGTGTTTATTTTATTTCATTAGAGTTACATATTATACATCACACATTACACACCTACCTATAATATAAGTACCTAATAATACACACGTTTGGCTTATGACTGAACATGACTGAACCGTCTAACTGTTCTCCGCTTTTAACCGTACACGATAATAGTCTTAATATAATGGCATATAATAATACATACCTACATGATAATAATATTATGTATATGACTGCAACCGTCAATGATGTGTGCGTGATAAACGTGCGTCTTATGTCGATTAACAGGTGGCAGTGTGAACTTTTTGATCTATCAAATTTAACTATATGTATATTGAATTTAAAATGATTAGGTAATAATAGTATCTATGACCCATGCACACAATCGAAAAATGAAATCTCGTGCATCCGTTATGATGAATGGTTAGTTCTTCATAACTTGTATTACGTTTTCATCAATTACATACATCATTACATCACCGAACAAAAAAAATGTAATCAACAATAACGAAAATAAAAAAAATAACCTAATATTTTTTATGCCTATTTAATAGCTCAAAAAGAATCAAAATATATTATTGAAGATTTAATGGTGTATATAAAATGGTAATATAATAATTTGGTGGAAATTCTATGTACTTATCTACGACTATTGTTTTTTGTGTTACACCAAAAAAAATAAAATCAATTTTGCTAAAAATTAGGATAAATCGCTATAAATTCCTGTTTTTTTTTAATTTTTTTACTTTTCGTTGAAATGTTTGCTCCAAAGTACTAACATTCAGCTTCAATTTGCTACTATAAACCATTCTGGAAGTTGTTTTTTTCTATACTATCAAAACAGTCTTCAGACATAAAAACAAAAAAAAATAAGCATCTCGTTATAAAACCAATTTATTATCGCTCCGTCCAGTATCTAAAACTAATTTAAAGATACATTACATACTTATATCAATAAAATTTATTTTTCAACCAAATGATTAATGACCATAATATTATTATAAACGTTTTAATATTATATAATATACTATTCTGTTACATGTAACTTACCTACGACGTGCATTAGGTACTCATCAGTCGACAATGCATATAATAATTAATTCTCGACCGGAAACAGCACTGATAGTACCTATGTTATTTTTTAGCAATTACTTTTGATGGCAAGTAGAATTTTGTACGAGATGCAATTGGTTATTTTGGCAAAAGGCATTTCGGTGAAAGCACACATTTCGCATTCCGCTTTTATTTTTGGCGACAAGACAGATTTATGATATTATATTGGTATGAATTATGACTTGTCAAACATAAAATTATTATTGTTTTTTATTAATCGAAGCTTACAATACCAATCCTTAATATTTAATTTCCTCGTGAATCACACTTATAATAAATAACTTCATATTCCTACCTACACGGACAAACTTGTTTGTTTAAGAAACACGACGTAGAATATAGTGGTCAATAGGAACTCGCCATAAGCATCTGCGATTGGCGGTTTGTATGAAGTTTTAAATAAGTAATCGTTTAAGCAACGAAAGTTTAACAATTACATTTACAAGTGGTTCCATAATATGATCATAATGTGTTAGTACCACTATGGTACTCTTGTATATTGCGTAAATACGAAATTATAATTTTTAAAAAAATGTTCACTAACTAGCGCTAATAATATAATTTTTAAATTTATGACCGAACAATCAAACTGTTAATTTATTATGAAGTATCTTATATGTAGAGAAATCTTTATATTTTGATTCGTTACCTAACATTTTTATTATTTTGATAGTACTTTAATATTCACGCGCTTTCTTGTAGATTTAAACAGCACTAGGTAAGTGCTATACAAATATTATTCCAATTTACCATTTTTATGGAATCTGTTCTTACCGTTGAAAAGGTCAGTATAGGTACAGCGTGTGACTAACTGTACGTTCGTCATGCAGCGTTAACTGACACAAATTGGGTTCTTGCACTCGAATTACGCGCGCACGATATTTTCTTAATTAAAACTTATGTACATTCCATACAAATTAAGTAGTCGTAACCAACAATTTGTTTTCTATCGTAATGCTATTATCAAATTCCCATTAATCGAAATACCGTTAGTTCGAAAAATGTTATTTAACCAAAAAATACCCATCAAATATCCTTCCACCAAAACGTCATAAATTATCGATATATGATATATATATATTTTAATTTAATTAATTATAAGGAAATATATTTTTCAAATTCCAATTCTAATTTTTATTATTTTAAAGTATCTTAAGGGTCATATTCAAATGCTTGTATTTGAAACTAAAAAATAAAAATCAATAGCGAATGGCTATTTTTATACTTAAAAACATAGGTACATTTTAAACTTTATTTTAATATAAATAATATACTAAAAAAAAAAAATACAGTTTAAATCTTTCTAAACTATATATATTCTACGCACTACTAATATTATAAGCTTATTAAGAATTAAGAGTTAAAAATAAAAATATTATTTGGTTCGTCTATTAAATTAAGGTACTTTGATGCAATATTTATATTTTAATATATTAAAAATAATTAACGGGTGTAATATAGCAGTAAGAGGCGTCATTTTAATATTTACTAGAGTAGGACATAGGATGTTAACAAAGGTTTATGTAAAATTTTGTTGAAATTGGGATAATGATGATCGAGACGAAGTTTACTTCAAAATTGTTTATATAAATGGACCAAAATTGAAAATATTATGCGCAATCTATTGGTACCTAAATCATCGTTATTTTTTATCTTATTTTAGTCATAATTTACACTTTTATTATAATAAATAAACTAAATAAACAACACAAAATTAAACAAAAAGATCGGCAATACGGCAAGTGGACATCGCTCTGCTGTATAATAGGTATCGAGTGGATTACTGAAATGGATGTTTGAAGAGTATAAAATCATTGCATACGAAAAACGATTCTGAGCGGAGACAAACTATCAGAATATTATCATATTATACATAATAATATATTGCTATTAAATATAAAGTATAATAGCTTATTTTACTACCTATAAATAATACCGTAAACACTATAAATAGACAATAGCATAAAATTAATCTAAATATTTTGAAAATTTCATTGTATATAAAAATATAATAATATAAGTAAAAGTTTCAAATCCCCGTGAAATTTTTTTTTGGATTAGGTACCTACAAGAAAAAAACTAAAATTGTTATTCTTCGTTTAAATATCAAATTTGCCCAAATTTGAACTTCAATTATCTATAAAAAAAAAATACAGTTTAAATAATTTTTAGATTTTTGGTTCCATCTACGAACTTTTTACGTATGAGGAACTTTGTTTTACATTTTCAAATTCTTTTATCAAACTAATATTTTAATTACAAATTTCGTAATAATTTAAACATTAAATGTTTAAAATAAATATTGTGACTATGTATTCTCGATATTTTCTAATTGATATATGAAAATTTTATGTAGAAACTTATATTAAATTTTCAAAGTTTTTGATCTAGCAAAAATGTCAAATATCAAAATTTAGCAAAATAAGTATCAACATTTTTTAAATTGTTTTCATATATAGAAAAGGATAATATAAATATCTTGTGAAAGTATCAAGTATCTACTATTTATTATTCGTTTTTGAGTTACACAAAAAAAAATCGATTTTGACTAAACTTATTTTGAATAAAAATTCCTATCTTTCCTTGATTTTTTCCATAAGTCTTAGCCATACAATTAATTATATCACTTCAGATGACAGGTTAGAAAAAATTAATAGGTACTGTCGAAATTCCAAGTAACTACCTATTATAGTTTAGTCTCTACGTTGATTGATCAATCGGCTTAGTCAAGCTGCGAGGTGATCTTTAAATATTATAAATCTGAAACTATCAATTCGAAAAAAATAATACAAAAAACATGATATTTCGTGAGACTTGCCGGATCACGGCGACGATGATGGCCTTCTCGATGACAGTACAATTACCCAAAATACCGATTTAAAATTATATCCAATTACCACACGGGTAAGAAATATAGTATCCAAATATCAAATACAGGTTAAAATTATATTCAATCATAAAAGCTATTTTATTTTATGTAATCGGTATCAATCATTTATATAAAAAAAATATTATTTTCTACTATTACTATTATAATTTGTAACCAACGGCATTCATTTATAAACAAAAAAAAATTTCTATTTCCATCGTGAATCTCAAAATTTTCGTGTGAGCACTTCTTTAAAATGAGAATTTTAGATAATCATTTCTTAGTGCACTATACACAGTGCTCGACTTGGGGGGACGCAGGGGGACGGAGTCCCCTAACTAATTTTTCAGAAATTTTAGCGTGCCCCTATTTTTATTTTTAAGGCTTAGTAACGTTTAATAAGTGATGGGGACGCTCTTTTTTTACAGTTAATAAAATCCCCCTACTTTAATTTTTGCCAAGTCGAGCACTGACTATACACCACTACATGGTGGTACGGAGGTACTGTCAAAATGTCAAGTCCCTATAGCTATCAAAGTTTAAGCTCTACGTTGATCAGCCAGTCAGACAAAACGCGTTTGATTATATAATTTATAGATTACAATAATTAAGAACTAACATTAATATCCTACGGAATATCATTGAGTAAATACTGTACAATAAAATATACTCAAGGGTAGTAACATACGCAGGAGTCTCTAACGGGAGTAGCTATTGGCTATATATTTATCAAGTTTTTATTGTAATAAACTAGAAGGCAAGGACGTAAATTCATATATGTCTTAACAGATTAACAATTAACTATAGCTAACATAAATAAAAAACAGGACAGTGGGTACCACTCTGCTGTACAGTAGACGTCGAGTGAGTCAATTTAATGTATGTGTTAAATTTTAATTTGATGTATTATTGTATAGCCGTAGTTGTTTTCAAACTTTTTTTAATCACAGCACATTATACTCTTCATAAAATGTTTACGTCAAATGTTCTATCCGTTGACATTTTTAAGACCTTTATTTTTATTTAGGTTCAATACTAATTTAAGATAATGTCTTATCTCAATCGTTTTCTTCCTACAAAATACAAATTGTCGATTTGTTATATTTTCATATATCATAATTCAATACAGTCGGTGACATACGAAGAAAAAAAAATTTCAAAGTATCACGGCACCCAGTTTGAAAACCACTGTTGTATACGAAACACGAATCTGAGTAAAGACGGTGTGTCATCCAAAAATATTCCATATTATTAATACTTTTAATTATAATGAGTAGGTTAAATATATTTTTGTAAAAAAAACATTTACCTATTTGAATACTTATCATCCTAAAATTATCAGCGATTTTTCGGTTAAAACTTATGAGGCGACTTGTATTAAATTCTTAAGTCTTCTATAAAAATTGAACATTTTATACATTTTAACTTAAAAATAATTGTTATTTTGTCAAAATTGTTAAATTCGATTGCTTATAAAAAAAAATCTAGTCTATGTATAGCTTTAATAAAAACATAAAAGGAACCTTGTATTACATTTTCAACCTTTTTGTCAGAACGAATAATTTTTATTGACATTTTTAGACGAAAACCTAAAATAAATCAAAGACGATCTAAACAAAGACGGTCTAACTTAATTCTTTTTTTTAATAATAATATTAAAATGTTAACAAATGCTCGTATTCGGTTTTTGTATTTCCTGATTATTTGAAAAAGAACTACGAATTTTCAACTTTTACCCTCCCCCCCCCTAAATCCCACCACCTGCAATATGTAGTTAGCTTAGATTTGATTGACATATTTTATGTTCCCTTGCCTCTCTAAAGGTTTTTTATAAAATGGTAGTTGTGGTACAGTTTGTTCGTCTCAAAATTAGATATTTAAAATTAAAGACATAAACCGATGCAGTTTATAGTCTGGTCACTGCTACAGTTCTCTCTGTAAAACACGTTTTAACGAAAACTTGATATTATTAATGTTATATTATTATCCATTACCTCGTTAAAATAGGTAACTGTGCACACAGTAAAACGGTTGCTAACTAGCTGACGGTATTAATTATATTATATGCACACGCACTATCGGTTCCGTGGTAATCCGGTGGTGTAAATCGGTAAGTTGAAAGTAAACGGAAAGAACAAATAACCCGGAGTACTTGTTATACTCGTCGATCCATGTGAAATTACTTAGGCGATTAATATTACATTATAAAAATACACGCCAGTACGATATAATTATATATGTGTATAATAGCATAATATATAGGCATGCATTCGCCCGCGATTAATAATAATTAATTCTCACAGCTTTATTTAATTGACTCTATTATAATATTATGTCGTTGTGCGGCGCGAATAATACGTTTTAATGTCTTCATTGTTCCGCAAGCATAATAATATAATTATTATCATACAATTGTTAATAAGGTTTGAGATATTATTATATTCCGGCGCAGACCCGACTAATCAATCAAACGATCGAAACGAAACGTTTTAAGTCGATACATATTATTATAAAACAGAACACGAGTATGTTATTAATGTATTATGTATTTTTCTTAAATATAACACATATACAATGAAACCTCCCCTAATGGACACATTTTAATAGCAGAAACCTCCAAATGGCGGACAACATTTCAACAACCGAGAGTATGGTTCGGTATTTAGAGGTTTAACATTATAGTTATTAGATTCAGTGTTATGTAAAGATGGTGAAATCGCCAAAGCCTTAACGACAATTGGCTTAGGTTCGTAGCAATTCTATTTGAATGCTTAAATGTGTACAGAAATGTATAGCTATGTATGTTTAGAGATGCCTATAAATGGTCTAAGGATGTATATTGTATTTAACGGAGCAACACAAGGCCCTTTTACGCTCCATCTAAAAAAATATGTTATAATCATACAATTACTGAACCTTATAATATAGTACTTTTAAATATGGTACCTGACTATTGACTCTGTATTATAACAATACTATTAATTTGTAACTCACATTGTTTTGGTGTCTTTCCCCCATTTATTTATTTTGTATGAATGGTATGCAAATTAATAATATTAATAAGTATAAATGTTAACGTTATATGATTACAAATTTACAATATACCTAGGTTCTTGTCCAATAAACATATTTCCTTAGACTCTTTTGATTGAAACTTATTCTCATGTTTTACAAAATTATTAGATAACAGAATTCCTATAGCAAATTTATATACCTACATTTATTTTTATTTATTATAATATATTATTATATTTGATAAATATTAACAGTTTCTGTTTTCAATGGTTACAAATAAACAGATTTGTAACAATATGATAATTAATAATCTATTTTTGTTCTTCAACAAGTACTTAAAAAAAATTCCAAATAAAGCACTAAAAAAAATGTATTAAATATTTTTTATTCTTAATAATTTTGGTGTAAATGGTAATTGATAAATGATTAAATAATTTTTAATGGACTGTAAAAGAGTTTTACAAACATAACTAAGATTATTTTAGATTTCTTTAATCTGAAAAATCAATTATTTCCATATAATTTAAAATTATTTTTAATAATTTAATACGAGAACCTACTTTATAGTTTGTTAAATTTATATAAAAACCATGTAAAAAACTTAAAATACAATTTCAAATTCAAATTTTGGATTTAAAAACTCCGAAAATGCCCTAAAAAATGTAAAAAAAGTAAAATAAAAACTTCTTATTCTAATTCAAAAGTAAAAGAAACATATATGCTAAAAAAACGAGCATCGCATAGCTAGCTTCGGATAATAATGCAAAGTGCATCAAAATCCCAGCCTTAATTATAACTACTGAGTGACACCTTAAGATTTAAATCTCCCAGTAAGCAAATTTGTCAACGTGGCGTTAAATTTTCATCCAATACTAAAAAAAAATGTATTATTGGTGCGACTGTCGGCGCAGTCCGTTAAATTTGCGTTTTTGTTGAACTCGATTGCCCGCCCAGACGATTCGACACCTTGTGAGATGTCTACAAATAGATATTTCTTTTGTAAAAAAAAAAAAAATAATAAATACAATTGCACATAACGCCATTATTATTATATTACGAGTTACACAACGGTGTTAATTTTTTTTATTCTTTTTTTTTTTGTTGATAAACATTTCCGTGTACAATACAACATAAGTACCTACATGCCATAATTATGACGCGTATTATATACTATTATATATTATATTATAACCATAATATCATTCTTTCTTTTTTTTACAACGGATGTGTTTTTTTTCCCGTGTGAATTAATTTACTGAAGCGGATATATAAGTGCGTCTACGGTGCAGTTGCATAATATATAAGTGTTATTTGCATATAAGTCTTTAATTCATCCACATCCTACATATAATTTGTTAGCTTGTAATTTTTTGTAGAAAAACTACATATTTACATATTTTTTTTGTCATATTTACACTAAACTCCTGAAGTATCCAATTATTTTTATCATTTCATTGGATAACATGATTAAAAAATTAAACCATAGAACGGGTTTTAAAAAAATAACCATCTTTTATATTCTGAGTGGAGCGATTAATGTACTTATTGGTTTTACAGTGGATGTTTTTTCTTATTTTTTTTGTCTGATGTCACATTTAAAAGTAGTAGAAAATATTTAAATCTTAATTCTGATTTCTGATAGTAAATAGTGTCTAGTTGGTTATTTTGTAGAGAAAGAGGAGATTAAATGTAAAATTGTCCAATATTTTACAAGATAATCAATCGAGAAAAACAGATATAAATGAAAATTAAATAGATATTTAAACGAAAAATAACGATTTTTCATCTAACAATTTTAGTTATTTTTCTATAACATAAAAAACTTTAACTGTAGGGACTTGAAACGTTTCACCATAATATTTATAATTGTTTTATATACACTGCAAAATATTCATCGTCTTTAGACTAATCTTAAATAATACCACGAACCTATTTACACCGTATTACTGTAAGTCGGTATTTACTTATAAGAACAGTGATATATATATAATGCACATCAAGTATAATAATAATTTTACCAACGGAAATAAATTTCAATTAAAAAAAAAACAAATGGATATTATGTAAAATAGCAGATAGGCGAAAAGTAGGTATCTAGACATATAAGAATTATATAATATTATAGATGTCCCACCCAGCGTTGCCTGAGCCAAATATTGTGTTAAGATTAACCTGAAGTGATTTACATGCATCTAAACCACCTAGGTAGGTAATCCACCGCAGGTGGATTGTGAACCCCATGAGGTGCGTAAGTGAGTGAAGGTAGGTAGGTAGGTGAAAAATATTGCGATAATTGGCTGTGCCAAAGATTTGTTGTTTTTTTCTATAAATTTATTTTCAAAAATGTGTATATAGTATATTCTTATTAATTATAATAGTTATAAAATATGTAGTCATTGACAACCTTATAAATAAACAGAGATTGTACAAATCAATAATAATTACGATTATCAATAGCAACCATTTATAAATATATATTTCTATCGTAATACTCAAAATCCCTGTGTAAGCATCTTCCGGGGTTGGACCTCTACCTTTTTTAATTAGACTATTTTCTTCCCAGAGATCTAATCTATCTTTGTCCCAAATTTAATCGCAATCGGTTGAACGGTTTGGGAATGCATAAAAGACAGACAGACAGACATTTTTATACATATATATATAGATGAGTAAACAAATTAAAAAAATAAAGATAACAATATTTAATACTTACAATTTAAATTAGTTAGAGTTGATAATAATAATTTTAAATAACAATAATAATAATCAAATAATAGTAATAATTTAAATATAATATAATATCTATGATAATTTATGCAATGTAGTATTAAACAAGTCTATGGGGAATAGGACTTTTCAGCACTGCCATTTCGGTGATAAATATTTTTTTAGCGATAAAGACAAAATAAATGCACGATTTGTTATAATTGAAATGTTACAATTTTAGTCAAAATTTTATTTTAATGCTATATTATTAGATATTTCCCTGATAAATGTGGGAATGTCATTTTTATCATATCTATCAAATAATTTAAAAATACGTTTGCCCGTGTCTGTACATTTTTTTAACTTTTTCCGTGGACTATTACTCGTTATCAAATATTCGTACTGCTCCGTTCCTGCTTGTATTTTACGTAACAAATTTATGAAAGCCTAAATTGTAGGTTTATTTGTCATTAACTGATTTAATCGCCTATTCGCTGCTTCAGCATGGTTGTTTGTACGGTCTTTATTTGTCATTACACGTTCGTATAAACTCCACATTGCCGGAGAAAATCGCGTAGGCCGTCGACCTTCATGATTACAATTTTACGGCCAACATAAAAATCTTCGAATCAATCTAATAAATCTATAAGTTCCTCGGGTAAACTCTCTGATAAAATATCTAATGTATCATCAAGATCTGATATAGGAATGAAATCTAATGTGATTATACTTTTCACGTGTTTGGTAAATTCTGGTTTAATTTTTATAACGGGATATTAAATGTAGCTCACCTAATGTTGATCGAAAGTTTTGGCATAAGTGAAAGTTACATCCGAATATTTGTACATTAGGGAATGCATCTTTTATAGCTGTAAAAGCAGCAACTTCGAAATCACAAACAATTGAGTCTGAATTTAGATCTGGTTCAAGCGTTTTTAACATTTTTAACAATTTTTCATAAATACTAGCCTTTATGCTTGGAAGTAGTTCATAAATTATCGGGTGTACACCTCCTAATACTTTCGC
This sequence comes from Pentalonia nigronervosa, assembly GCA_014851325.1. Taxonomy (NCBI): domain Eukaryota; kingdom Metazoa; phylum Arthropoda; class Insecta; order Hemiptera; family Aphididae; genus Pentalonia; species Pentalonia nigronervosa. Next base: position 16,757 of record JACXSJ010003016.1, read on the forward strand.
TAAAATAACATAAACTTGAGAAAATAATAATGGAACAAATCTAAAAGAGTCGTCACAGTACCAGGTTAGGTTAGGTTAGATTAGGTATTTTTTTTTTAGTCCACTAAGTCGGCCAAATATTAAGACCCAATCTGATTCCTGTCTACCATTTGCTAATAAGAAATGTTCGCTTATTCCATCACTTAGCGACTAAAATTGGCATATTTTGGGTAAATGCAGTTTTTAAATCCACTAGTGCCGCTAGAGCTGAATTTTCTTTATTCCGTTTTATACTAATTAATTTTCGAAACGTTTCATTATTTTGAAGGATTCCTTTTTAAAGAATATAAGATACAACTCTTAATAAGAAGCTAAAACTGATTACTAAGATGTGTGTGTTTTTTTTTCTGTCTATCAGCAAGCAAACAGAAAGTGTTTAGAAAGCGTCAATAAAAACAAAAAAAAAAATGACAAAATATAGTAATTTTTACGCAAAACCAATTTTTATACCTATTAAATTTGATTATTTAAATGTTGCTGACACAACATCTCTGCTCAAAATCGTTTTCGTATACAATGATTTATCATTGTATCCAAATATAACATATCCATTACAATGACATGCATGACAACTATTTTTTAAATATATAGGCACATATTGAATACTTACTTTCGCTGATTGTGTTAAACCGTTAATGCTTATGTTTCATTTTTATCTTAAATATCTACATTTCATTGATCACCAAATATTTCTAGTTGCTATAGTTTTTTTTAGTGTCATTTATACACAATAAAGTTCAAATTTATTATCTTAATAATTGATCATTTTAATTTTGTTACACACTGTTAATTTGTTTTATTTATTTTTTCAATAATATATTCCTCACTTGTGCTAGGAATGATAAATATTTACATGTTTCGTTTTACTAACTGTGATAAATTAAATTAATTGTAATGAAGCAATGAGTAAGTAATTAGTAACTAGTAATTTTAGCTATTAACTATATGTTAAATTTAGTTTAACCCGGCATTGCTTGCATATGAGAATTTCTCTCACATCATATTTAAGATGAGAACCATTGGCTTGTTTGTAGTTGTATTTTCTCCTAGTTCATAGTACCTTATAAGGAACTAATTAAAAATAAATTTGTCAATAAATTGCCACTTTATTGTACCGATAAGGAAAAATACTGCTTTCTGAAAAAAATTAGTCGTGTTGTGTGAGCGAATTCCCGCGCGAGTACCAGCGTTAGAATTATTTACATACATCAATATAAAAAAAAATGCATTTTATGTTAGACATTAATTTGTACATTTATTTGTCCCTAAATTATTAATTTTATGTTATAATTTATCTAATTAGCGAATCACTCTATGCGTGAGTATTCAGATTCCATATGCAAATCACGACAGGTTAAATAATTAAGTCTTTTAAAAATCCTCATTTTAGACAGCGATTGGAGTGGTGGTTCTCTGTTGAAATAGTATTACAATGGATCTGTTTACTTTTGAATGGATTTAAAGTAACTTTAGGCTAAATTTTTAATGTGTCTGGCTTGACATATTGTAGTGTCTCCAGTGAACAGACGACCTTGTGATGAATTGAATTAGGACTTGGATATTGAAATAAATAATCGTTGACTGAATAAATGTTCAATGTGTTTTTATTTTAAATGTGACGTAAAATTTAAACTGGCGAAATAATTAGAGTTAGAAATCTCTAGTAGTTCAATTATTCTAAGTCCTCAGAATATTATAATTTTAACTCGTAAATATTTTAAGTTCAAATAATTAAACTGGTCGAAATTATTTTAAGTCCATTTAATTCAAAAAATAAACTGGCGTGAAGGTGCTAGTTGTAGTTCAGGAATATCACATCTAAATTAGAGCTGTTTCAAGCTCCCTTATATATGAGCTACTCCTCCTATCTGATACGTCTCTTCGACAAGAGTCGCTGTGCTCCTAAAATTTGCACGTATAGATAATCGAACGGACACGATTAACCCACACATTATCATAATTTCTTGTATTTTATATTATTGCCTTATAATATAAAATAATACAATATAATATAATATATGTCTAGAATATAATATTGCAACAATTCAGTTTAATAGCCCCAAGATGATTAGGTACTTTTTCTTAGCTCCTGTCAATCTGTCCCATACTTTCTCATACCTCAATTTATCTACTATACTTTTCTTAGAAGTGCTGGCTGTTCGAGACCACTTCTTGTTGTTGATGCTTGAGATATATATATATATATTGTATTGTGTCAAAAGTATACGATTCCCCCTTACTCTAATAGTTCATTCTAAGATAATAATAGTAAAATAGGATATATATATCACCAGGTATATAACAATATCTTGCAAACTTTATGTATACTATATTGTATTCTCTGATGGCCAATACGTAGACAATTCCAACACAGCAATAACATATGTGCTAATAGTCGTCACTTTCATAAACTTAGAATATTTGTTTATATTATGTGGCTATGCACATACTTGACGGGATTGCTAATTTTCTGTTGTCTCAATGTGGTTGTAGAATGTGACACAGTTTTTAATGTTATTTTATGCTTGCTAAAACCATTCCAAAACTGCATGACATCCAGAACATGAACTTGATTTACTATGGACTTACTTAACATCATCCATGTAGGAAATTTAAGATGTTTTCCTCGTTATTTTTAAAAAATACTGTTGAATATGATTATTTTTAAACGCATCTATGAATATTTTCGAATACACTTGAAATTTTTCGGTCACCGTATGGGGGCATTTCTACATCCACACAGGAACTCACTTCATGCCCTCCTACGAACAGAACCTTCACAGATAACCTACGGCCCGAGATGAGTAGTGCTGGTAATGGTACGTCGTCGGAGAGCGTGAGCTCGTTTTTATACAACTAATATGGAGAGAAGGTTACCATTAAAAATAATATAGATATTAAGAAAATATGTTTGATTTTAGGTTATAAAAATATTAAACATTGTATTTTACCTACATAATACGTTTTTATTTAACATGTTAATCAAATTATAAAACATTGTAAAGGGGAAAAATATAAATTATAGTTTATATTATATAACAGGATTATACATATTAATGACTTAAGCATTTAAAAAAAATTATTAAATTGGCATGGTGTTAAAACAAACTAGCATACATTTGATATTTTCATTTTCAATCGTTTGGCCAAAGTTCCCAGAGGGATTACCGAACTCACTAAACATAAAATAAACACTGAAAACGTGATTTCGTTAAGAGGATAGTTAAATACAAATAATAGCACCTTAAGTATAGTATAAATATTTTATAAAATAAATGATGATAATATCAGACCCAATGTATATAATAAATAAATTGATCGTGTTACTGAATGGTTGAGATAATATAAGTAGGTTTTGTTATGTAATACTCATGAATGACGTCTTAAGATATAGACTGCTAATTCGTGGATGGCTTTTGCTAGCTCTTCTGCCCGCCGCGGGCCTCATATGATTATCCTAGCCCATCATGGTCGTCGGATTCATGTGGATAAAAACATTGTTTTACATTTTTAAAGCATTTTAAGGGTTTTTAGGCCATTTAAGACCAAAATCCGATTTTAAAATTTTATAACTTACATTCGCCCTTTAATTCGCAACTCCAGTTACAAGTAATTATTTTCATTTTTTTATTATTATACAGTCCAATTTTTCTTTTTATATTCATTATTGCTATAACAGATAGACTGGGAAGGCCACCCTAGTATTGCTACTATCATTCAATATTATTCGAAAGCTATCTTATAATTTTTTTTTCACATGGTAGAAAAATGAAATGTATGTTTTTGATGAAAAAAATGAATCGATCAATTATTTATGATTTGGTGGAAAAAGGAAATGTATATTTTTGGTGAAAACCGGCTTTGCCCGTAAAAATAGTATGTCATCCTCTAAAATTTGCCGCCCGTGAGTAATTGCCTATAACTGCCTTTTTATTTTAAATTGCATATGTCTTTTAGATTTTTAGAGTAATTTGTATATATTTTTACATAAGCGTAACATTTAATGCACTCAATCCTGTAACTAATGACACATTATGATAGTACAGTTTTAAAATCTCATAAAATGGTAGTCTTTTTTGAATATAATTAAATGGTTACACATTTTTTTATTAACATTTATAATATTATAATAACACACACTTACATTTCACAGAATTCGACATTTTATTTAAATACATTTATACGTTATAAACCAGACCATGCATATATGGAGACATATCTATATTAGTGCCTATATTAAAAATTAAATAAAGTCATAGATAAATAAAAATAAATAAAAATAGCATAACACAAGAATAAATTATAAACGCTATGTAAGTCGTAAAAGATATTAACTAGATAGTTTATAAGCACAAAATTGAACTATGTTTGAGAACTCGTTCATTTTTTCTATATTTGTTCATTTGTTGCGTTCATTAATTAATTACTAAATGAACTTAAAAGTATATTTTTTATATACAATTAATTAGCTTTCCCTCGCCTCATTGCAGGTTCTATTAAATGTCATGTTAGGCAGTTATGTCAGTATAATATGACGTAACCTATACTACTTAAATAATTTTAAATTATAATTATTATTTACAAATAAATTAGGATACGTGAATCGAGACAGTTAAATAGAAATCTTTGAATTTAACCTAACCTGTATATGAATAGAAATAAATTCAGTTTTCATATTCAAACATTTACTAAATTAAACACACATATTATGAAAATTGATTATATGGAAACATTTCACTTTTTCTAACCTTTATAGTCAATTTAAACATATTATTAATTAGTAACAAACATGTACTATTTCATATTAATAAAAAATATATTGTACTAATTATATAAATTATAAAAAATTAAAAACATAATTTAAATAGTTATCAAATTTGATTAAATCCATAATTTTTTCACCGATTGTGCAATGAAATATAAAACAAAAACATTTATAATTTATGTATATTGTACTAAATAAAAATCTAATTTTATACTTAGAATGGAATGCAATGTCTTGAATCTAATATATATTTCACTGATTTCAATAGTTTCGAATCATTAAATTCATATCTGTTAAATATATTGTGCCAAATGAATTTGATGCGAGAACTTTTGCAGTTGATTTTTCCAAAACAACGATTCATCGAGTAGGCGTATGTTTTCCGATATCATCGATCGTCGATCATTCGAACTTTCATCTTAGTTATTATATATTGTGCATGTGGTCATAAATGGTTAAGTCAGCAATAACAACTTTTCAGTAAGATCTTATGAAAGTTTGAAATTTTTTTGGTAAATCTGTTTTTAATGATATAAACTTTGTTATAGATACCTCTTCCAAACTAATATATTATATACTTTTAATTTTAAAGTAATATTTTAAAAATATTGGAAAACATTTATTTAATATACTTTTTGATTACCAACTTAACTTTACATAAAACGCTATGATTGATGTTTTATAAGAGAAAAGTTTTTTACATACTTATACGTATACAGTGAAATTGGTAAAACTAATGCAACTTAAAGTAACTTATACAAATTTGGATAAACGCTTATTGGGATGAATATTTATTGTTTTAATTCATTCAACCCAAATTTTGAATGAAGTGGATAAAAAAGTTTATAACACGTATCATTTCAGAATTCAGAGACTCCTTACTAATTAATAAAAAAAAATTCTTTAATTATTTACTGATGTCAACTGAAAGTATATAAAATTAAATTATATTAAAAGCCATATTATAATAAGTGTATTAATTATCAGTATAAGATTTGTGATTCTGAATCTAGAATTCAAGGTGCTAAGTATACTTAGCATTAAATAATAGCACATCTGAGATTTTAGTCTATATGCAACTTAAACTAACTCACATTTTAGAAAACCAACTTCTGTAATTTTTACCAGAACTAATTTTTATTTTGGTCAAGTCTGAAAAAAAATATAAACGTGATTTATAATTTTTTTTTATATAATTGTTATGTAAATAATTATACATTGTTTTAATTTTTCTGCTTTGTATTTATATAGTGAGAAACATTGTTAAATTTTAAATTAGCGTATTTAAAATAACGAAGTATTATCATAGTTCAATAAATAAAATATAAGATCAAAAAACTCATTTTTATTAGATAAATTAATTTAAATATTTTCAAAATGTTATTGAATATAGAAGATTATAATTAAAGTAATAGTGAAGATTTTTAAAATTATTACTTTTTGAGTTAAAACTAAATATTTAAAGTATGTATACAAATTGGAAATAGGTTAGTCAAAAATTGTGGATTTAACATTATGTCACAACTCAACTAAACATTAAATTCATAATCTTATATATATTAAAGTGTAAAATTACATCGTTAGGGTTATATTATAAATTAATTAATATATATTTATATTTTTTTATTTTTAGTTAATTCGTAATGTCAATTAATCAAGTAATTTATTTGTTTAAAAAAAAGTTTACGACTTAAGCTTTTTAGTTTCAAAACAAAGATAATAATATATCGTTTGCACTACAAAATCGTTTAAATCTTACAATATTTATCTACATTTTTATTAGGTGTATTACTAATTAGTAATTAAGTCAGTTATAAGTTATAACTTTTAAATATTTTTTCCAGGTATCTATACGTATATACGTATATAATTATTACCAGGTGAGCTTGTAATGTGTTTCATTAAACTGTAAAAATACAATTTTTTTTATTGAATTAAGATATGTTTTAGTGAGTTTTTTTTTTAAGTGCAATAAAAATTATTATTTTTTATAGTTTTCATAAAATTTAAGGTTTATTTCTTCCAATTATTCTTTCATATTAGCGGGAACTACAAATCTCAAAACCCAACATGTTTCATTAATTAATGCATTTCATTCAATTAAAAAACTCAAAACTATAATAGAGAAATTTGAGTTTTAGTTTACCAAAAATTCAAGTGATTTACAGAAAAAAAAAAGGCTTAAAACAATTTATTCGTATTTCCAAAATGTCGAATGGAGAAACAAAGTAAGCAGAGAGTAATACACGAACGAGCGCATATTATACCTTTTTAGCAACACGATTGACGAGTCGTAGAAAAAAGATTTCGTCGAATGGAAAATGTGGACTTAGCGCATCACGCCTAAATTATACGAATACCTATTTAGAAGATCTTGAAATACCGCATTGTTAATTGGCAGTAAAACAATTACCCGCAACGATAACCCTGTTATAACGACACAGCCGAAGACGCACAATGCCTCCGCTCGCTTGTCCAATTGTTATTCGTAAAACGTCTGTGTACATATAGTTTCCACGACACAATTGTTATAGTATTTATTTTAATACACGCGGTTCGTATATGCAATAAATTAAGTATTAAGTATAAAAATTATTATTAACTATAGCACTTGCCATCGGTGTGACAAACCTACTGCAGACGTCAAAGTACGGCAAATAATAATCAGGTCGGGTAATAAAATTATACTTACCTATAATACGTGTTATAATATTATTAAATATCGACAGTTACTAAAACAAACGGTTTAGATTTAACATAATAATTATGAAAAGATGGGCAAGTGGGCATTTGTTGTTGTGCAGTAGGTGTCTAGAAGGGTCACTGTGATGGATGTGTTAAATTTGAATCCAATAATATGATATCATTGTATACGAAAAACGATTCTAAGCGAAGACGGTCTATCAGTCTATATAACTAAGTATATTTTATGATATTATTGCTATTAAAATAATTAATTTAACTATTAATACTACAGTAGGTTGAATTAATTTTTGGAGAAAATATTGCATTTGAAAACGTCATCGTGTGTATAAATAATAATAATATACTTTGAATGTTTCCAGTACTCATGAATAATATTTTTTAATTACAATAAAATAACTAAAATCGTTACCACTATTCTTTTTTTAAATACCTATCTAATTTTGTCTAAATTTGAAGTTAAAATAACTATAAATAAAAACTCCGTTTACATATATTTTTTAGATTTTTTGGTTATAGTATGAACTACTTATGAGAAACCTTGTTTTAAATTGTTAATCCTTAGCTATAAAAATTAAATATTTTATAAATGTTTAACTACAAAATAATTTGAAAATTTTGATGGTTTTGACGAATTTTATCAAAATTCTAACTTTATACAGTTACAAAAAAGTATAGTGAATTTATACTCGATTTATTTTTTAATTACACTAATCACAACTTATCAAGAACCTTGTATTATATTTTAAACCTTTTAGCCAAACAATTTTTTTATTAACAATGACAAATAAAAAATTTTAATTTAAAATTCCTTATGTCTATATGTAGCTCAAAAAAAGTCAATATAGATCTTATTGAACATTTTATAGTGCATAGAAAATAATATAAATATTTTGTGAAAATTTCATATATCTACGGTTATTTTATTTATGCTACACAAAAAAAAAAACGATTTTGTCAAAAATTGATTTTGCGTAAAAATTCTAGTTTTCTTAATTTTTTTTTTTTAGTTTTTTCCAAAGCTTTTGAAAATCATTGGAAATTTTCAAAAATTTCTTTTTGGATACACCAACTATATTGATTTTCAAAGTTTCGTACCAGAAAAGTTGCTGAAACTAAAAATCAAAGCATTGTTTCGTTTAATTATCGTGATGTATACAAACACACAAAAAAAAAATTTAAAAATACACACATCACTTGTAATATTAATACAAAATGGATTACTGATAAATTTGACAAAAAATGAATGTTTATATTATGATATTTAAATATATTTCGTTCGTACGGATATCCTCGAAAAACAAAAATATTACTTAATGGAATTAATATATTCTATAAAATATTACAATAAAATAACGTATTCTGCGTCGAAAAAATCACCCCACTTCTATCGGAGTACTACCATAGGATCGTGGCGTTTAAAAAATATGTTTCAAATAATTATATCGGAAAGAATAATAATGTTAATTCGCGGCTCGCGACCTGTTATTCTAATATATGTATTCTAACATTATACGGCAAATGCAGTATGTTTTACCGGTTTATTTTGTGCGGCGAATTTCACTGATTATTATTAGGTATATTATATCCGATATATCGGTATTTGATACTATAGGTTATATAATATTGATGTGGCCTTCGCTGAGCCTCAATATTTTTATCGTATAATATTGCCACTGGTTTACGTTCTGTTTTCGATTAGAAATAAAAATGAGTTCGCCCAAACTCGAAAAATTAAAATATTTGTTTTCATGTTGACTGAATATTATGTGATGATACCCTCGAGCCACGATTTATATTAGATTGGTATAAGTTAAGTGGAATTTCCTGACTTTCGGTGTTAGACGTTAATGTGGTTGGTTAGAAAAACCTCCTTTATGAAAAACAAATTCTTATCAACTATCAACATATTATTAAAATTATTTATTTTGCATACTTTTTAAATTTTTAAAAATATAGAAAATATCTATAAACCGTATATAAATTATAAAAATTAAATATAATATAAAACTGTTTGGTGAAAATGAATATAATCTATTCTAAACTATTTTTACTTGAATTTTAATTCTACTCTTGTTTTTTTTTCAATAAATTTGTTTATAATATCTTCAAAATCTTATTTCTGTTTGCTCTTAATTTGAAAACCAATTTATTTTCGATCGATATTATACTTAAGTTATTCATCCTTTCTTGTGTTTGAATTGTACGAAAATATGTATGGATTCTTTTTAAAGACGAAAATGATATTTCCACTGAAGCACTTGTTGATGGTAATTTGGTATATTAGATATTAATTATGCCAACTTATATACCTCAGAAAATCTACTATTTAAGCTTATTTCAGAAAGATAATTAATAGTTTCAATAGGACTATTATCGGCTGATTCGTTTAAGGGATACCATACAAAAAGTTAATTTATATATTTTTGTTAGTTTATTTATTTATATACTTATTAAGTTTATTTTTAGATATTTTAAAAATAGAATTTTCAGTTTTCAATTTTTATTTAGCTTTAAAACTTATTGTAAATTCGGATGAATTTTTATGATCAAGTGAATCGAACACTATATGCATGCAATAGCATGACAGAACTACAGAATACTAAGCCAGTCCCGCGAACGGCGGTCTTCGATGATCATATTTGCAGGTATACTGCCGGCTAGGCCATCCTAAATTCCTTTAAGGAATACACACGAAAACATTAAATCAAGATTAATCAAGATATTAGAGATAAAATTAACACGATTTTAAATTCTGAGAGGAGTGATGAATATAATGTGTTACAGTGATACGTGTCTTTTTTTGTGTGTCATCACTTCTTGGGTAATACTTCAATTTTCAACATTGAGGGAAAGTCCGGTAGCAAATTTAATCATGTTGAATTTTTAAAGGAAATAAAAAGAAAAAATATATCTAGTTAGACATTTAGACAGTTAGAGTTCTTATCAAAACATTTAGATGAATAAAACAATATAGGAAAAACGGGATTTTCTATGCAAACTCAATTCTCGACAATATCGATTTTATTATTTAAATCGAGAAACTTATTTCAGATATGAAATAATTTTCAAAATATTTTGTCATTTTTGTATTGTTTGTATGATAATCATTTTATTTGCAAGTAAGAAACTTGAAATTCTATATAAGGTTTTTCATAAATTATTCATGCCTTATTAAAAATAACCGATAATACATATTATTCATAAACCATAATTATTATTTTTAAAGTTAAAATTTTTACAAAATATTAAAATTGTTTTAGAGGAAAAAAATCATAAATTGCTTAATGCTAACACCTAAGGTTTAAAAATCAACAATAGAACCCATATGTATTTTTATAAAAAATTAAAAATCTAAAAAAAAAACATATCTAAATATACATACATTTCTCTTATTGATATTTCAAATTCAAATTTTGACGAGGATATTTAAAGCAAAATTAATGAATTTAGTTTTTTTTATTGGCATTTAAAATCTATTATTCGTAGGGATTTGAAACTTTCACTATTGCATATATTGTTATTATGACTATACAAAATTATATTTTCAAAATATTAGATTAACTGACAAAATCTTTTCACACTGTTCTATACTTCTACGGATTTAAAAATTAATAAAAGCTAATAATATTATAATAATTAATATTTATTATAAAATATGTGCGATTTATTTTTAGAAAAATTAGTTTAACCTACTGTTTTACAATAATAGACAAATAAATTACTTACAACTATATAAATACATAAAAAAATATCCTTAGAATGATTGATCATTAAATTCAAATTTAACACATCTATTATGATAATCTACTTAGTAACGAAAGACACTCAACCCCTAACAGGTATACAGCAGAGCGACTTCCGCAGCTTTTTTCCCATCGTAGGTTCCAAACACGGATCTTTTTATAAAATAATGATAAAAGGAGGAATCTATACAATATTTCCCAATTTAGCCCATAGAAAATTTATAATGAAGCAAAAGTATAATAATTATTATTGTATGTACCTATCCACGATGAATTTCCTGGTAGTGCAAACGGATCTAATTAATATTATGACATTATCTGTGGTTTGTGACCAGTGATGTACACAGGAGATGAGTCCAAAGGAGCTAAAACCTTCCTCATTGACATGTTATTATAATTTTTTTAATGGAACTATAAGCGACTAAATACTTTTTTATAATAAACATTATAAATAATATATTATGAAAAACTGTGTTGAGTGCTTGCAGATAGATCTATATAGAGGTACTAGTGTGTACTCAAAAATTTTAATTAAAATTAAAAATATATTTCTAAACAAATCAATGCTTTTTAATTACTATTATAAAATCAATATTTCTCCGTTGCCATATTTATTTAGGTTTAACTGAGTTTTACTAAATACATTTGCAATTTAATTATTTCAATAATATCTTTAATTTAAGATAATATAGTTTAGTTAAAACATGGATAGTAATGAAATAACTATACTTAATACTAGAAAATTAAAATAAGTTATTCTCTATATAGTACTAGCAATGTCGACTTGGGTCAAACTACACGCAATGGACGTAAAAAAAAAAAGTAGACGAGACCGGAAATATTGCTATTTCATTTTTATCTATACACCAATAGCTACAATATCGACGAGAAAATGTTGGTTGTGTCAAAGCTTCAAAATTTAATACAAGGTTCCTTGTATGTTGTTATAATAGCAGTTCAAAAATATTAAAAATACATAGGCACAATGTTTTTTATATAGCACTTTAAATTCAAATTTTTCCCAAAATGCACAAGATTATCGAATAATACAAATTATTTTATAGCTAAAAATTTATAAAATATTCAATTTTTATAGGTAAGGATTAAAATTTTAAAACAAAGTTTCTCTAAATAGTCTATAGTGTAACCTAAAAAACATAAAACTATATTTACATGTTTGTTTTTTGTATATATTTTCATTTCAAATTTAAACATTTTCGATTTATTTTTTCATCATCGTTGATAAAATATTTTTTACTTGATTAAAAGATTAGAAAATTTAAACCAAGGTTTCTTATAACTCGTAATTTTGATAATTATTATATATTAAATAATTCGTAAAATGCTTATTTTTATAGCTAAGGATTTAAAATTTAATACAAGGTTTGTTGTAAATAGTTTAAAAATGTATCCAAAAAATAAATTAAAATGTATTTTCGTTATTTTATTGTAAATACATCTTACAACTCTTTCTTATTGCACACTAACGCACTGTAATGTCTTAAAAAATTATAAGGTCATATGTACTAAAATATCAAATTTATAATAATTAATTTATTTATTTAATTTTAAAACCATTGCTCACAACACGATTATACAATAAATATTTAATTAATTTTAAATTTCAATCACAGTTGTAAATTTATAAAAAATTAAATAAAAATTTTATGTTATTACAAAGGAAAATTAATCTAAATAATTTATGAAGTTAATTAGAATAATAACTTACTAGTTACGTTTAAAAGTTTAACATATTTATTTTGTAACTTAGCTTTAAATGTTTATCAACCTACATAGTTTGCCTATTTAGCAATTCAGGCGTGATATTACAGAGTTTGTGAAAGTGCCTTCACGTTAGGTAAGTCTATGAAAGTACTTAAAATATTTTTGTAATAAATTAATTAAGAGTCTATGTTAATTTAATTTTCAATATTTAATTATTTCTAAACTTCGAAGTGAATTAATCAATTAAATCCATTTGACAATTTTTGAAATTGGGTAGGTACACGCTTCATCATAAACTTAATTGTGAATTTATTTTACTAAGTTTATTTTGCATGGTTTCGAATACTTCAGAACATCTAGTGCATATTTTATGCATTTTTTTAGTGCATTCAATTCACAAACCTGATAAAACTCGCTAAACGTAAAACGAAAACCGCTATTAAATTTTTATATTTTCAAGCGTTTATGAGAATTTTCAGGTACCTACATTAATGTAATATTGTAAGTTGCAATAAATGTATTATGGCACTATCATTTTTTTCATTTTTCACATCGATATGTTTTTGTTATACATGCGAAAAATATATATGATCGGAGAATTGCGGTCGGACTGAAGGATTACATATTATTATTCTTTATCATACGTTTTGGTAAGTATACTTTATAATACATAGCACGAGACTTACTTGATACAAACATATGTATCTATGTTATACATAAAATATCATCTCACTTATAATCTCTTTATATAAGTATATATAATCATGACCGACGAGGTAGCGTGTTATAGATTTGCGTGCTCGTTTCCTCGTTTTCCTACTCCATTATCATCGTCATCATTATCATCATCGTCATTGTAATATTAATTATTATCACCATAGTCATCATAATTTTATTTGTAACATCGAAAACTGTGATAATTGGTGTTAACTGTTAGTGAACGTCATACATCCATAAATTGTTCGTAAAAACCATTTCGCGCAAAAAAGATCCACTGAGGCTACAGACATAATATAGTTTAATAACCAAATATGTACACAATACAGCTCTTGTCAATAGGGTATGTTGAAGAGAGATTTTTTTAATATCATTGAACAAAAAATTAATTTTAATTATAAAAACGTAAAAATAATGGATTTTATAATAATTACAATGTTTACTGTGTAAGTACAAATTCAGTTTTTTGAACCGTGACTTGAGTAGTTATTTTTCATTCAAATCTGATTTTCTATATACTATCTTATAATAACGCAACAGTCAACAATGGTGGCACTAACATGAAACCACGTATTATAAGTTATTTTGAATAGGAATTTAAGTATAATATTATGTGAGATTTAATTTTTCATTAAAATTGCGTATAAAATTCTTAAAAAATGGGTGTATGGCATGTGTAACAAACGTACTATTCCATGCAATAGAATTTATGTGTAGTTTTATTATTACATTCAACTGGCTTGCAGTTAACAAATTTAAAGGTAAGAATATCATCCGTGTCTCTGATGGATTTATATTTTTACATTTTAGTTTTAAAATGAGTTATAAGTATGTAAAATATTAAAATTTAAAAATGCTCATAACCTACTTTAAAATATAAAAAAAAAACTAACGAGAGAACACTGACATTATTCTTACCTTTAAATTTGAAAATAGGTCAATTTACTATTTATTAAAATTAACAACAAACAATAAATTCTGCTGAACACAAATTTAATTATATTATGTTGTACGTTTGTAAGATGGAGACACTTGCGGGCATCACGTGCTCTTCTAAGGTGTAATTATCATATTATATTTTTATATTAGTACATTATTAGGCTATGATAATACATATTTATACTATTTTTGTGTACCTACATTTTTATCAGTGTAATTTATTGTTTGTATTTACGATATTTTCTTTAAAGTTACACAATTGTGTACATATTCATAAATATTAAGTCACAATGCCGTTTAGTAAGTTTTGATACTCAAAACCTCGTTATCGTATTGGTCACAGTAGCGAGTATGTCAAATTCTAATTAAATGATAAATCAATGTATACAAATTACAATTCTGAGCCGAGACCTCTATCAGCTGGGCCGGCGTTAGGGGGG
>JACXSJ010003017.1:0-31795 GCA_014851325.1 Pentalonia nigronervosa
ATTCTCAACACATTTTACAAAAACTTATAATATTAAGTATTAAAAATTTAGACTGTATAGTGTATATACTTATATAAATTATAAGATTTAAATAAATTTAAAACTGATATAAATTAAATTATGTTTGAGAGCGTATTCGGATTTTTTGATAATATAATTAAAATTACCTATGTGAAATAATTGTTTTAATGTAGATGATAGACAAAAAAAATATAACTGAACTTGAGTACTGTAATAGCAATTAAAATAAATAAGTAATGACAATAATTCAAAATAAATACTTAGTTTATTTTAATGTAACGAAGATTAGAATAAATAAGCTTAAAAAACTACATCATGTATAGACTATTTCTAACCATATACCAAGAATTCAGACTTCACAAACAAAACAAAAAACCACAGTGGGTAACTTTTTACAACTATAAACATTAGAAAGTATTATATTATTAGAAATTTGAAATCAACAATAAATTATTGCTTTTTTAAAAAATATGTTGAGCTAATTTTTTTAAAATCTTATGAATTATGGCTGACAATTCATATTTACTGCAGCAATTTTATTGTTAATAATAAAAATGTTTATATACATACATATACCTGTGTGTATATATTATATTTATTTATTAATTTTTATATTGCAAAGTTCATAATAGCCCTTGTACAATGAATAGATGGTATCTTATAAAGTTACATGTATTGATAAAATATAATAAAACAAATAAAGATTAGTAGGTACTTCCATTAGTTCATATTTGTTAATGACTAGAAATATTTTTAAAAAATTTAACTATTTCATAAAGAAAACAACAACTAGATATAAAAATTAGTTAATAAAAGATTTGAAAAACTGATAAATTTGACGTTTAGGTTTTTATTAGATTTTAAACAAGTACCATTAAAAATATTCATCATAACACAATACATTTAAATGAACACACATGATTTCAGATGAAAATGATAAACTCATTAGTTAAATAATCATAGGTATTATAATTTATATTATATTTTATGTTTTAGTAACCTAGCACTTGCCTAGTATTTCATTAAAAAATCGATCCATAGACCCCGATAGCTTTTTTTTGTTCTTCTTTTCTTAATTTAAGTTTTCGTTTAGCCGCCCCGCTTAAATACTGCCGCGACATATTAGTATTTAACTTTCAAAACAATTATATTTAAAAATTTTAAATAATATTCATGAAAATTTAAAAAAAGAAGTTTCGAATATTATAAATTATCACATTAATGCTCACCTATTCAAATACACGTGAGACTCGTGAGCGACGAGCGTACAAATTTATAAATCACGGTACTGACAAATATACAAATATGAAATAATGGCTAAAGCATAATATTCATAATAATAAAATAAAAAGATAATAATATTGTCATAAATAATATATGGTAAAGTGATCAGTGATGTGCGGGCACAACGCTAACATGTACGACAACATTGGACAACAATAATTATATTAGTTTATTTATAACATTTAATTAATGTTTTTCGCTATTCATTTTCGTGGATAACTGAATAACCTAAACCAATGGTTCTAAAAATGGTAATTGTGGGAGCGAAATGCGTCACCAACGACGGGTTAATCAGTAAATACTGGGCTGGAAGAAATCTATAAATAGTTATTACTTATTATGTATCAAATATTTCCGATGTTCAAACAATTTTCAATTATTATTATTTTAATATCTTGTATTGAGGTGTGGAATGACTTATACTAGTATAATGTCTATGGGAATTGTAATTTATTAAAAATAATTAATTTAAAAAAAAATTTTAATACAGAACATTTTCTACAATTTACGGAGATCGGGGGCCCCCCAAAATTGGGGGCCAAATGCAAGTGCTCCATCTGCACTTGCGTAAATCAGGGCCTGTCCGCATCGTCTTCCATGCAGTCACCCACGCTGTCACCGGTACAACGGGACCTGCAAAGGTCAAACGTGTCCTGCATGCGCTGTATAAAGATTCACCGTCCTTTGCGGCACAGCGGTTAATATATAGTTATTATTTTTTGGTATCGTTAATATATTAATTAATAACCTTCGATATGTTCATCTTGTAATCGTACATGTTTATAACATTGTCCTTTTAGACTGATAAAATACGAAATGTTAATCGACTGTTCACAAACGATAATTATATCTGAACATACCTACTTGCAATATTAATGCCATTGGAACAAGCAACTTCCAAATCGATAAAATGCTAAAACCACCCAATATATCACCGAGAGAAGAACAGAACATTAATTACTGTAATAATTTCTTGAATAAAATAGATTATAACAGTGCTAGTCAGGCAGTAAAGGGTATTAGATGATCCCAATCAGCGCCTATTATTATGGCCACAGCCGCTGAATGTCTGCAGTCCTCGGCTGAATTGCCGCCGTTCTCGACCAAATCGTTGGTGTCCTCGGCAGAATTGGAACAAAATGATAGGATTTCAGTGTGGAAATATACCGGCCCGATATTCAAATATTACATATCACTGATCTACGTGGATCCAACTTCGTTCCCAAAACCACTCCAATAAAAGTCGAGCTGCCGTCGTGGCTGAAGAGATTTCATTAAGCCAGACAATCGGCGAGACCTTTATTAAGCATGTCAATGCTAAACATTGTCGTGAGGTTCGGTGGCGTGTCAAATAGCGAACTGAGTACCGAGCCTGCCGATTTATGCGGGCAGCAAAAATTGGTCACCGAAAAAACAGGCCTAGGGTCGAAACAAATGACCCGTGCAAAGAAACGACGATTGCTGTGGGGTAAAACAAAAAAAAAATAGTCGGACACATTTTTTGTTGTGGAATTTAGTTCAGTGGACGTGGACGTCAGTGTGTATTTAGTTATTTAATTTATTGTATAGAAATTATTGCAGGTACGAATCGTCAGTTTGTAAGTATATTGCTGTGGGCGCTTATCTTCAATTTTTATTATATTTTATAGGCACTTATCGCTCCCCTTTTTTTATATCGTTAAAAATTTAAGTGCCTATGGTTGTTCGTTTTTAAATTACAGCAATATATAAAAATCGTTCGTTGAAAATCCAATGTGTAATTTCAATCGTTCATAAAAATTAATTTTTATCAAATGCCAGAAAAAATTTAATAAATGTATTAAATGACTTAAAAATAGCAATTTTTTTTAAGGGGTTTCCATTATTAGTAATTGAACCCCGGCCTCCCGAGATTTATAGATCTGGCACTGGGAGGGTCGAATGTTGTAATTTTTGTAAGTAATATTGTGTGACGATTAAGATTAACGTGGTCATCCGAACTGTTAGAGCGATAAAACGGACTTTATTATAATAATATTATACACCTCCTATCAGAGGCGGATAGGCCCACCGGGATACCGGTAAAATCCCGGTAGGCCCTTACTATAATAAGCTCTTTTTTTTCATACACTATTATAATTACAGAATTCGATATAATCGCTACTCAATAGTCAATACTTAAAAATATATACTGCCACACAGGATAGAACTAATATGTAACATTTTATACAATTTATACCTAATAAAATAAATAATAATTTTATAGATAATGAAAATTAAGCTAAATACTAAAATAAATAATAATAGAACGTATAGTCCCACGTGCTTACATACAATCTATATAGCATCGGCGCGTGGCGGTCGACCTTATCTAATCGAGTTTTATCGAGTATCGGTAAATTCTACATTTTTACCAAATACTAATGCAGGCGCGGATCCAGGAATATTTTTTTGAGCGGGCTCGTAAATTTAACCACATAAGATAATGCAGTAAAATTAAGATTTAATAAAGAATAATTTTCATTTAGTTATAAATATAATAATAGTTAAAAAAAAATATATTGAAATACAGTTACATGGAAAAATTTAACCTTCTTAACTTATTACTAGCAAATTCATTTAAAATTTCGTCTGGATTTTGTATTAACTCTTCACTTTTTTCTCGTTCAATCGATAGCAGAGCTAGGTTGTGTAAACGTTTTCCAGTCATAGTCCATCTATTATACGTTTTAATTCTCCTCATTGTAGAAAAACTCCATTCAGCTGTAGCACTTGAAATTGGAATAACTAAAATTCGTCTGTACACTTCTTCTAGCTGTATGAATGATGCTCCCATGCTTTTAATTGATAAATAGGCTTCTATAGAATTTGAATCTGCAGCAAACATTTTTTTTCCTAAATCACATTGTGCTCTCAACTTTCAATAAATTGATTAACTGTAGAAATTCCTGGCAATTTTATAAGTGTGTCAAAGTCTAAAAACATTTTGGAGCTTAGATTACAGGCTTCCACTGTTTCAATTAGTTCTGTTTGCTTATATCTTCGGTTCATTTCCATGACGATATTGTCAATTATTTCAAAGTATTGACTTCTTATTTTTATTTCGTGTTCAGAAATGTTGTCCATTTGATTTTGTCCTATAGAACTTGTCACAAAATAATCTGTAAGTTTTGATGATATATTCTTTTTTCTCTTTTCCGTAACTGATATGCTTATTTTACCACTGACTTCTTCTACAGATTTAATTACTTTTTCATATAAATCATGAAATTTATTTTCGGTTCTCATACTTTTTATTTTTATCTTTTGTACATTAAATAAGTGTTATGCACTTACTCAAATATGTAGACTTTGTTTGTAAATAAACTGACAACGAGTTTATGCACAATAGAAGTTCATCTAAAAAAAAAATTGTCAATAAATTATCAAAAGTTGTAAATTAGTTTAATAAACCTCTAGCTTCTGCAGCTTCTTTTGATTTTTTACTCAAAGTACACTCTTTTAAAGCTTTAATAACACTTTTAAAACGTATTTTAAAGAAATGTATCCCTTTGTACTTTGAAACCCATCTTGTTTCGCAGTGCTGTGGTATTTTTAATTTTTATCACTGTCTTCTTGTGATTCCAAAAATAAACTGTTCCTTAGTGAAGAACACGACTGAAATGAATAAATTGTTTCTAATATATCAATTGTATTATGAATAGCTGAAACATGTTTTGATGCATCTACTAAAACAAGATTGAGCCTGTGTGCATAGCAATGCACATATGGGCATGGGTTTTTAGACATTTCTCGGATATATTGCTGAACACCATTGATAGTCCCCGACATAACAGAAGCTGCGTCGTATGATTGGCCAATACAATTTTTTATATGCAAAATAATAGAACACAAAAAAAGTTGGATACTATCGGCAAGTGCTTTTGCATGCAATTCTTTAAGCTCAAGAAATCCAAGAAATCTTTCGTTAATACGATTGTCACTTATGTAGCGTACACAAATACTCATTTGTTCTATATTTGATTCGTCTTTAGCTTCATCGACAATAATACTGTAAAAATTACTTCCATTTTGAATTTCTTTTACAATAATTTTTAAAATCACTTTACATGAATAATTAAGAATTTCATTTTGAATTGCTTTTGAAGTGTATTTAGCATTTTCTGGTAATATATTTAATTTTGTTTTAAAATCGTCATTTTCAAGTCCAAGCAATTTTACCAACTCGATAAAATTACCGTTATTTTGAAAGGGGTCAATATGAGTTTTTAAATTATCATCGTCGTTATTATCAATATAATTATTAGTTTCTCTATGACTACGTAAACCAATATCTTGTCTCCCGCAATATAACACGCATCTGATCAACGATCTCATAATTTCTCGATTTTTTAAAATTTCTTCTTTTAGTTGTGTATTTAATTTTGTTGCTACAGAACCAGTTTTTTAGCGGATATCCACGATTTATATTTTTCAAGAGACAGTTTATGAATATTTGAAGAATTGTGTTTTTCTAACATGTTTCCAATATGCTTCCAATCAGAATAACCATTAACAATTAAAACTTCATCTCTGTAGCCGAAATTATCACTAATGAAATGGCGACAGTAAAAAAAAATATCGAATCTTTCATTTTCGAGTATTCTAATCATTCGTATTTTGAATACTACAAAACATTAAATGCTCTCTGTTTTCCATCAATGTTTCGTCTCGGGAACGTAATTTTGGGTTGATTTGGCTCGTTTTCAACGTTTTAACTAATATCAAAAATATTGTTTTGAATATCGTGATCATTGACACTTATTGTAGTAAAAGATTTACGAATTTTTTTAGAAGTAACAGATTCATCAGATTCATCCGATTTTGAAAGGGGGACAAGAAAACATTTCATGGCCTAAAAAAAGTATTTATAAATAAAATAAAACATGATTTTAGAATATCATAATATATAAAGAATGGCAACTTGTTTTTATGTGTGAATAACTATTTACTATAATAATATAACAATCTACTTGTATATACTGTATATATAGGTATTAGGTATGTATTTGTTTTCGTGTAAGTATTCAATAATTGCGAAAACAATTCGTTAAATATAAAATAAATAGTTATGCCTTAATCAATAGCTAAAAAACAAAATAAAACTTACCTTTTTGATGTATATGCTCAGCACATTCGTAGATAGATTTCCAACAAATTTTAATATTTAAATTATTTAATTAAAATGTGGATTCAGGTATCACGTATTGGAAGTTCACAGCAGATGGAATAATATTACGAGTACACGTGTGACGTGTGTCAATTAACAATTGGTGGTCGGGTGATGTCCAGTTTTACGTGCACTTATTATATCTTATTGGAGTTCCATCGGCATTCGAACGACGACGATCGATATTTAGATAAAATCAGGTTAATCACACGGGCAATTACATGTTATTAATAATAACTTATTATAAATGGTACCTTTTTTTTTTTTTTTTTTTTTTTTCATTGTAAATCGACAACTGGGGGTGGGACCGACGTAAGTCATTACACCCCCCAGTTATCATCATTTATTGAAACAAAACAATAACATCAAACATACAAACAAAGGTTATATAAATATTACAGAACTGAGAGGCCCCTACTCCTCTCTCATTTTTTGCCTTCGGCGTATAAATGTTAAACTTAACTAAATATCGATTAAATCGATATAATTTGCTTTAATCTTGAATTGGATTTTGTCGTCTTCGTTCTTCCTCTTCTTTTATGGACATCACCTGGTTAATGAAGTCGTCAATTGTGGACCATGCGTCCATGCTCGAAAGCATTATATCGATAAGGTTCTCAGGCGTAATTTCTCTCCCGATTGTCTGGATTGTCCTGAATCGCCTAGAGTGCCACGCGTCGCACTGGAAGAGGGTGTGATACGCATCATCAACCTCGTGGCCGCAGTACCAACATGTCGTGGATTCCAGTTTCCAAATCCGATGAAGATAATAAGGGAAGCAGCCATGACCACTCAGGGCTTGTGTTAGCCTGTAGTTTACTTCACCAAATTTCCTTTTACACCATGGCCCTATCTTAGGGATCAACCGATGAGTCCATCGGCCGTTTTTGGCTGAGTCCCATTGTGATTGCCAGACCCTTAAAAGCTTATCTTTTGCATCTTCTTTCCGTACGTTTGCAAATATCTCCTGCCTTTCGATGGCCATTAGTTCTATTGGAGGCATGTCCGATATTACCTGTATGGCGTCGTAGGATACCGTACAGTATGCCGATGCAACTCTCAGTGCGATTCGCCTTTGTACCTTTGCTAGCTCAGCTATGCCTTTTTGACTTATCCTGGAAGCCCAGATGGGGGCGCCATACAGGATGATGGAGTGCACGACGTTTGCGAGCAGTCTTCTCCTCTTTGGTCTTGACGCGCTTATATATGGCAAGATTTTAGCAAGGTTGTTTGCCACTTTTCCTGCTTTCTTTGATATCTCCAATGCGTGCTGTGTAAAACTCAGTTTATTGTCCAAGTGCATTCCGAGATACTTAATGCATTTGGCGCCGTTTATGCGTATTCCACCTAGCATCATTGAGAAATCGTTATGGACTCTCGTTCTAGTCAGTATTATAGCTTCAGACTTTTCGATAGCTAGTCGAAGACCGTTATTCAATAGCCATTTCCTCACTGTCTCCGCGCCAGCGGACAACATTCTCTCGAGTTCAAATGTGTATCTACTTGTCCCAATGAACGCCAAGTCATCAGCGTACGCTAGGAACTGAACTCCGACCGGGAGGGTTTCGCGCAAAAGTCCGTCGTATAGAATGTTCCATAGAGTTGGTCCAAGGACCGAACCCTGTGGGACACCGCTGGTGATGTAGTCTACGTGGTTCCGGCCGTCGGAGTTGTACAACAGTTTTCGCTCGTGAAGATAATCGTCGAGAATTCTGCAGAGATACAGAGGTACGTCTTTGGCATAGGCTTCCCGTAGAATGATGCTCCATGAAGCGGAGTTAAACGCGTTCTTTATGTCGAGAGTGAGCACGCCCACTCTGACATCTTTGGCGCAGTTGTTTACAATTGACATCAACTTATGGATGGCATGGATTGTTGATCTTCCTCTTCTAAAGCCGTACTGGGTGTCAGCTAGACCGTTTGATAATTCCAAATGGCTTCTAATACGGTTGTCTAGAAGTTTTTCAAAAAGCTTGCCACAGGAATCCAAGAGGCACAGTGGACGGTATGATGACACCTGGTCCAGGGGTTTGTCTCCTTTACGCAGTATGACTAGCCTCGCCCTTTTCCACGATCTTGGGAAGCGGCCTTGGTCGATACATTTATTGAATAAAGTGAGTAGGACCTCTAGGTGTGACCGGCTTATAATCTTCATCACTTCATTTGGTACTCTGTCCGGGCCGGAGGCTACAGAGTTCTTCATCCTGCCAACGGCGATTCTGAGCTCAGAGATAGAGAAATGAGCGTCTGCCGGGAGGTTTTGTGACCATTCTGTCATAGCTCGATCCTCGTGCACTGGGAATAAGCCCTCTATGATTTGCTGCATACGGCCTGGGGAATTGATTCCAGGGATTTTTGAATTTCTACAAAGTTTACCCATGACCAATTTATACGGCTTGCCCCAGAGGGCCCGTTGGACTTGGTCGCACAGGTCGGTCCAGGCTTTTTCCTTCGCGCGTTTAATAGCTTTGCATAAAACGGCTTTGGCGGTCTTTGCTGCTTCTGCCTCTGCTAGGCAGGAGTCGTCGCCGATTCTCTTCCTTTTGCGCTTGTGGACGCGTCTAAGATGGTTGGCGTCCTTGCGTAGGCTACTGAGTTCTGGGGACCACCAATAGACCGATCTTCTAGCTCTTCCTGCGCATGGCCTGTGTTGCATGCCACAGATCTGGGTGATAGAATCCGAGAGCCCCGTAGCTAGCGCGTCTACGTCTTGACGTAATGAGGTCATTGGAAATGGATTTGTATTGAGAAATTCTTTCAGTTTGCTAGGAACCACTTTGGAAATCATGCTGGGCTGGGCGTCAACTACGGCGTTGGACTCCATGCAGAAGCGCACGTAGTTGTGGTCGCTCAGTTATGTATCTTCCAATACCTCCCGATCCGAGATGGAAACCGCGGAGCGCTGGGTCGCGAAAGTTATATCAATAATGGACGATCGGTTGTCTCTCTGGTAAGTGGCCTCCGTACCTTTATTGCAGATGATCATTCCTAGAGCCTGAATGGTGTTGGCTAGAATATCACCTTTTTTATCGTTCGTGCGACATCCCCACAGGGTGTGATGAGCGTTGAAATCGCCGCATACGACGACTTCCCCTGTACTGGCTCTAATGCTCGATTCTAGATTGTAGTAATTCTAGTCATGTCTCGGTGACCAATAGCACGAGTAGATTCTCGTATTCGCCAGACTACACCAAGTGAAGCCCATATCCGGTTTACCGATTTCGTCTATCTGTATGTTGCTATGGTTTACAATAGCCGATTTTTTGGACAGGTCTTGCATCCATGAAAGGTCACATGATTGGTTTTGCTCACTCACCAGGATTATGTCAATATTGAGGTCGTCGGCAGTTTTGGAGACCAGTGCTTGGGCTGCTTTGCAGCAGTTTAGATTAATTTGGAGGAAATTAATCATGCTAGCGGTTGGGGATCTTGTACCAAGGAGCGTCTGAAAGCAGCAGCGTCCTCTTTGCTCGCCTTGCAATTGACTGCTTGATGGTCAGGTACTCCGCAGCGTCTGCAGTAGTTGCTTTTGTCTGGACCTGTGCACGTTAACGCTTCGTGTTCGAATTTTAAGCAACGGAAACAACGTACTCGTTTTTTGCATATTCTGGCGCTACAGTACACCAGTCCTACACGCATACGTCCAACTTTAGTGATCTTTGCAGCGTTATCACATGGCATAAGAACCAGAGCGGATTGTGTTTCGCCATATGTTTTCTCATGTTGAGAATTTTAACCGCCTCTCGCGGGCTGTCAGAGTTTAAGACTATCTCGTCAACAAGATCATCAGAGATTGTGAGGGAATCTAGACCTCGGAACTCGACGAGTGTTTGTTGCTTGGGTGTTTTTATAACAGTGCCCGTTTCGACTATTTTTGAGACTTCTGTCCGTACTAAGTCAGTTGCAGTGGAACCACCAGAGACTTGGATCAGGATACCACCTGATCTCGTTTGCCGGAGGGCGGAGATTTTGTTTCCGATAGCTTCCTTGTTAACGCCACATTTGATTCTCTTTAGCACTTCAGAGTAATTTTCAGATTTAGTTTGGACGATAACGACGTCTGGACTGTGCCTGGAACGCTTATCTCCGCGTTTTGCTTTTTGGGGGTTTCTGGGGCGACCTTTTTTGTTCTGTATCATTTCCCAGCCAGTACTGTTGCGTCGGTCGTCAGTTCGGATTTCGTCTGGTTGCTGAGGAAGGTAATCCTGTAGTGTGCCAGGTCTCTGGTTTGTTACGGCTGGGAGAGTGAGGGCTTCAGCTTTATGTTTTAATTGATCCCGCCATTTAAGACCAAGCTGCTGTTGTTGCCCGTTTTGAACTACGTTCATACCTTCAACCTGCTTGGTAAGCTTACCAATAGCTTCTCCCTGAGAGACTACCAGATCTTGAAGATCACTAATAGCCCTAGAAAACTCCAATGCTGAGGGCCCACTTCCGAGTTCAGACACCGGGGCTTCTTTAGAAGAGGTCTGGGTTGTAGCTTCCAACTTGCTCGCACCAGCAGATTGTTTGGTAGTATTAGAGGTTTTCTGCGCTTCTGCCCGGTCGACTGCTTTAGTTACAATGCAGAGAGCGCCATGTAACGAGGATCGGTTGGTGTAGAGCCGTTCTGAAGCACCAATGATATTGTCAATTGACTCCCTAATTTTATCTGATCTGGTGAGTGTTTTGAGCCCAGTGAGTTTATCTACCTCCGAGAATAGCTCGTTCATGACAGTATTCTGGTCTTTGAGAAGCTTCCTAAATTTCCCAATTAGCGATGGAAGGTTTTCTTCCCTGCTCGCCTGATTGTTTGTCAGCGACAATTTTTGCTGCAACGACAATGTTTCTTTTTCCGTAGTCGAGTCCATATCTCATATTTGATCCTGTGTCCTTGGCTTTTGGGCACATCGCTGGACACCCACGTGGGTGCCCCCCGACGCCTGTGCAGGAACGCCGAGGGTCTTGGGATCGATCCTCGACACCGCTTGGCTCCCTTGCTTGCCCAGCGGAGTAGCCTCCTGGGGGGTTTCCGAACCCCCTGGAGAAGTAACCTTTTTATCAGTATTCGTACTCATCATTTATTTGATTGAGGCTTGGCCGCCACCGACGACGCCAGCCTCGCGCCGTCTGTCGTTTCTTCGATCTTTGTCCAGATCTGCGTGTGCACCGGGGGTCGATCGGTCCCCCGGTGGTGAGCTTGTCCGCGACCGCTTATTCATCCATCCCCGAGGGGTGTGGCTTATTTTGCGGCTGTCCTGTATGTCTACAGGACTTTCCCCTATCCGCAACCTGGGGACGCGCCCGGTGGCATGCTCATGCCAACCCGAAAGACCGGGATTATAAATGGTACCTAGATATAATGTTGTTTTGTTATACTCCCCATGCACGATTAATACATATATAATATACTTGATAAAATCAATTTTAATACTTATAGTCAAAATTCTAAAATAACAACTTGAATGCCAATATTCAAAATTAAAATTATTGTTCTTGAAAATTTTGGGTGGGCCCGGGCCCACTTGGCCCACCTTCTGGATCCGTGCCTGGTGTGATACACGTTGGGAATCAAGAATTGATGCAATAAGGCCAATACGGCATCAATTTGGAGAAATGTATAATGCTTTGCTTCACATTAAAGAAGATTTTAATTTAACTGGTTCACATGGTCTGCAAACAAAATCTAATGCATGTGCTCTCTTAAAAAATATTTGTGACTTTAAATTTTATCCTCTGTCATTGCTTGGTACGATATATTGAGTGCTGTTAACCCAATAAGTAAACAATTGCAGTCTATACATTATGATATACAAATGGCTCTTAAAAATGTATCAAGTATTGTAGAGTTTTTAAAAGAATACCGTCAAAATGGGTTTTCCAAAGTTAAAATAGCTACAAAAGAAATTGCTCTATTAATAAAAATACCAGAACAATTTCCCGAAGACTATCAAGTACGTAAACGACAAAAAAAAACACATTTCAGCTATGAAAACAGAAATGAAACGCCTCTTCATAATCCAGAAAAGAAATTTGAAGTAAAGTTTTTCCACACAATAATAGACACAGCCATTAATTCTTTACGAGAAAGATTTGATCTGTTAAACCACGATTGTTTAAATTTTGGATTCTTATATAATATTAACTTATTAAAAAACCGGGAGCACGAAACATTATTAAATTGTTGCAAAGATTTGGTTATTTCAGCAAAAGAAACAACCGACATCGACGCAATAGAACTATTTGAAGAACTAAAAATATTTTCTCAACTTACCGAACCAAATAGCTCTCCCAACAAAAATTTTGAGCTTATTTATAATAAAAATTACAAGAG
Source organism: Pentalonia nigronervosa (assembly GCA_014851325.1). Classification (NCBI taxonomy): domain Eukaryota; kingdom Metazoa; phylum Arthropoda; class Insecta; order Hemiptera; family Aphididae; genus Pentalonia; species Pentalonia nigronervosa. The sequence continues at coordinate 12,807 of JACXSJ010003017.1, forward strand.
ATTTACCCTAATATTATGATTAGTTTAAGAATCGTTCTAACGATTCCGGTCACTGTAGCGTCAGCTGAGAGGAGTTTTTGTAAGTTAAAACTTATTAAAAACCACCTTAGATCAACCATGAGCAATGAATGGTTAACCGGGTTAGCATTGTTACCAATTAAGTCCGACTTGGCGCAAGAATTGGATTTAGAAGACATCGTTCAAGACTTTGCTTCAAAAAAAGGAAGGAAAGTAAATTTTTGGTTTAGTACACTTCTATGAACTGCGAATTGTAAACATTATAACTCAAGTTGAAGTACATATTTATATTAACTATTTTATTAATATTATATCTTTATAAGATTATTATTTTTATCATTATAGGTATAAGACGTTTATTAATTTATGGAAATAACAACATTGTAATAACTTTTTGAAATGTATTAAATACAACAATAATTTAAAATTAAATTTATGAAATGTTATTCATTATATTAATAATATAATAAAGTTGTATGCTGTAATATATTTAGCTTTTGATTAAAAGGGGCGGCATTACGTTTGCCGAAGGGCGGAAAATTTCTTGCGACGGGCCTGTACATTTTACAAACAATTTAGTCAAAAACTTATTAATAATGTTGAATATAAAAATATGTTTATCAATAACTTATAGACTACAGAGTCGAAGGCTTTCCGATATGATGTACAGTACAAAATAAAAAGAAAAATCTTTGATAACACATATTTAGAAGTTATAAAAAACAATAGTTAGAAAATGCTTATGAATACATAAGCTAAATAAAAAAATTTAGAGAACGTATTAATTAATAACAAATTAGCATATCAATAATTAAACATTGTATTCATATTTTTTTATCATTGTTAACAAATAGATGTATAGTATATAATAAACTTACATAATGTAAATAAAGCTGAGTACGTATAAAAATGATGGTAAGAAGTATTTAGTATAGGAGTAATAATAATAATATAAAAAAATAACAACATACTAATGCTTTTAGATTTATACTTCATAGAGATATTCTGTAATATCTGTTTATTCACACTTGACCACCAATTTCTAGAAATAGGGGTTGGGCTGCAATGTGGAAGACAAGAGGAAACCACCACATTAACATCCCTGGTTAGGCAACCACTATTTTGTCTTCTTAAATGGATTCTTGCAGTGTAAAAAATTTGTCCGGTTGTAAATTAGCTCCCCATTCGGATGTCTGGATGGGAGCTACTCTGCAGGATATGTGTGATAAGAACAAAACGCAAATAATAGGAACGTGGAATGTACGAACAATGTTGAAAACAGGAAAGCTGGAGAATATAAAAATAGAAATGGAAAGACTAAATATAGACATACTAGGATTATGCGAAATACGTTGGCCAGATAGTGGTGATTTCTGGTCTGACGATATAAGAGTTATTCATACAAATAGTATAGAAGGACAAGCCGATGTTGGAATTGCTCTCAATAAGAAGTGGGGTACGAGAGTTACGAACGTAGTAATCTATAATAGCAGACTATGTATGGTCAAAATGGAATCAACACCAAACAACCTTGCAATTATACAAGTTTATATGCCAACGTCAAAAGCGGATGAGGAAGAAGTGGAAGATGTGTATGCAGGCATTGAAGTTACTGAAACATACTAAACCACACGATAATGTAATCATCGTGGGAGATTTTAACGCTATAGTTGGTGAAGGCAGGGATGGTAGAGAAGTTGAAGACTTCAGCTTAGGTAAGAGGAATGCAAGAGGAGAAAGAGTAGCGGAGTTCTGCAGAAAAAATGGGATGATTATAACAAACACCAGTTTTCAAAACCCTAAGAGAGCTTAGGTAAGAGGAATGCAAGAGGAGAAAGAGCAGAGGAGTTCTGCAGAAAAAATGGGATGATTATAACAAACACCAGTTTTCAAAACCCTAAGAGAAGAATATATACATGAAAAATAGCAGGCGATATTGCTCGCTACCAAATTGACTACATACTGGTGAAAAATCGATTTAAGAACTAAGTTAAATTCTGTAAAGCATACCCGAGCGTTGATTGTGACAGTGATCATAACCTAGTAATAGCGAAATGTGAACTCAGATATAAAAAGCCACAAAGACCAAAAATACATCAAGTGAAATATAGTACCAAATTACTTAAGAGGACGGAGGTTGTGAAACAATATAGACGATACATGGATATCGAATTCCAAAAAGGAAATGTAGATGATCCTCTCAATAAAAAGTGGGAGAGCATAAAATCAGCTATCAAAAAAGCGGAGGATACCGTGTTGGCAAAAAAAGAAAAGAAAGAACTAAGAAAAGCATAGATTAACAAGGAAATAGTAAAACTTATAGATGAAAGAAAAAAGTATAAAAACAATAACTCGTGTGAAGGACAGCATAAGTATCGCCAACTAAAGAACCAGGTTAATCGAGAAGTCAGAAAAGCCAAAGAAGAATGGTTGGAGAAGCAGTGCAGCGAAATTGACGAACTATTCAAATTAAACAAAATAGATTATGCGTATCACAAGTTCAAACAATTTGTGAGAAAAAGAAAACGAAACTGCACTTATATCAGAGATAAAAATGGCCAATTATTAGTTGATGATGAGAATATATTAAAACGATAGAAAGAGTATATTGAAGAGCTTTTGGAAAGAAAAACTGGGAGAAATTACAACAAATGAGGAAGAAACGATGCTACCCATTTTAAGTTCAGAATTTGAGCTAGTGCTCTATGAATTGAAACAAAATAAGGCTCCTGGAACCGATAACATAACAGCAGAATTATTGCATTTTGCAAATACGAAGATAAAGGACGCATTATACCAACTATCTCAGGATATATATGAGAAAGGAGATGTGTCAGACGATTACTGTAAAAGCATAATTGTAACTATACCAAAGAAAAATGGAGTGAATTTCTGTGAACAGTTTAGAACACTGAGCTTACTGACACACGTCTCAAAAATCCTAACAAAAATTGTAAATCGAAGAATAGAAGGAAAGATGGAGCAGTACTTAAAAAACGACCAATATAGATTTAGAAGACAAAAGGGCACACGAGAAGCAATTTTAGGACTGCGAGTGCTAATTGAAAAACAGATCGAGAGAAATAAAGTTACATATTTAGTCTTTGTAGACCTAGAGAAGGCCTACGATAAAGTAAACTGGAACAAGATGCTACTCACATTACGAGAAATAGGTGTTGAACAACAAAACCTAAGAAATATCCACAATCTGTATAAGAATCAGACAGCTTGCATTAAAAAAGGTGAAATAGCAACTAACGCTCAAATAAATAAAGGAGTTCGACAAGAATGTACATTATCACCACCACTTTTAACTTCTATATCGAAAAAGTTATAAATATAGTGAAAGCAAAGCTAACGAGACTAAATATTGGAATAAAAATTGATGGAGAAATCGTTTCAATAACACAATTTGCCGATGATATTGTGATGATAGCAGAGAGTGAAGATGACTTACAGCGTGCAGTTGAAGAAATGGATGAAATGTTCAGAGTATCAGAAATGAAAATAAATAGTACAAAGACAAAGATCTTAGTCTGCGCCAGAGACCCGAAAATAAAAGATGATGTATACATGGTAGTCAAAAAGTAGAACAAGTAGAGGAAATGGTATACCTAAGGAGCAAAATCACATCTGATGGCAAAAGTGTCAACGAGATAAAACAACGTATAGCTTTAGCAAAAATTGCCTTTAGTAAAAAACATAAGTTGCTCACTTCAAAAAAGATACAACTCAATATCAAGAAGAAGTCTCTTCTTTATATGTCTTCTATTCTTTATAAGTCTATAAAGACTTATGTATGGAGTGTTGCAACATATGGATGTGAAACTTGGGTAATAAATGATACCGAAAGAAAAAAAACTAGAAGCCTGCGAGATGTGATGTTGGAGGCGTATGGAAAGGATAAACTGGATAGAGCGGAAAACGAATGAAAAAGTATTTAGAGCAGTGGGAGAGAAACGCACACTCATGGAATGCGATTAGAGGAAGACGCTGGAAAATAGTAGGACATGCCCTGAGACACCCAGAAGAATTATATAATATAATACTAGAGGGTATGATAGAAGGAAAGAAAACTGCAAGACGCCCCCGGAACTCATATATAGGACAAATTAAACGCGATGCAAAAGACAAAACCTTTAAAGAACTCAAAGAAAAGGCGAATAATCGATTAGAATGGAGAATTGGGATTGTAAACCAACCTTTGGGTTGAAAAAAAAAATTAAATAAAATAAATGGGGTTTATTTTTATTTTTATTTTTGAATGATGTGGCATTTAATTTATTATTTAAATTTAAATTTAAATATAAAATGTATTTAAATACAAAATAAAAGTATCTATCTCCAACTATAATCTGATTCCTCAAGTAAGCATATCTTTAAAATGCTAATTTTTAAAAATCCTTTCTCAAAAAATTCTAAAACAAAGACGATTAATATTTTTTTGATGCTCATTAAAGTAAATAAAAATATTGTTAATAATTAAATTAAATTTATTGAAATTATAAATCCTTAACCTTAAGTTTGATGAAATAACCTTATTTGTAAATCACTATTATTCTATGTTGAATAACGACCACCTGTTAATTCTATGTGGTATCTTGTCCACTGGTGGTTTTGTCACTTTAAATTGTTCAAATTCAATCAAAGCTATACTCGGAACAAATTTTCAAGGGAAAGGGCGGTTATACAAATCTAAGTAAATGGTATATAAAATAATCAACAATTTATAAACGCTTTGAAATAGATAAATATATATATTTTAAGTATTCAGATATAAATTAATAATATTTATTAATAATTAACAAATAGATGCATAGTATATAATAAACTTACATAATGTAAATGGAGCTGAGTACGTATAAAAATGATGGTAAGAAGTATTTAGTATAGGAGTAATAATAATAATATCAAAAAATAACAACAAACTAATGCTCTTTGATTTATACTGATGTTATTCAAAATTAAATTTTCCTGTATTTATTTCAAAGATTAGATTCTTAAGGTGTTCATAGTACAATGACATTTTTTATTCTAAATTATATAATTTAAAAACAACAAAAAATTTAAGAGGGGAAAATAGTTTTATGTATAACATTTCAATATTAAACAACAAATCTTATGTTATATCAGAAGATTTACAGAAAATATTAACCTATTTACATTGCCAATGTAATATGTATTAATTTTAATAAAAATTGTATTTTAATTAAGTAATCAAAAATATTGTAATTATATTATTTTATAAAATTGTATAATATTAAATTTATATATAGGATTAGTATCAGAGTAAAAAAAAAAAATATTTATATTAAATATTGTTGCTTAAACTTGGGTAATATTTTAAGTAACATACATATTGTGATTTTCATCTAAACAAAAAAATATCTAAACTTCTTATGTTAAATTTATCCACAAGTTGTTCTCTTTTATTTGTATAATAGTTTTTGTTAAAATTTGTATATGATATAAAAAGTGATTTGCAGCTGGCGTGGTTGAAATACTCGTAAGTACATACTAATGTATCAATAAGAAAAAAATAACATATTTATTTAAAAAAAAAAAATTAAGTATTCTGCAATAAATTTAAATAGTATGAGCATTATTGTACGTTGTTTGAGATAATATTATAGTTCATAATAAATCTTTTTAAGAGTCATAATAAGTAATAGGTGTGCAAATTGAGATATTATAAATTATAAAACCATTTACTTGTTATAATACTTGAATATATATGGTGTGAAAAATAAAAATTATGTTTTAAAATATAATAAAAAAAATGTAAGCTCACAAATTTCTCAACTTATCGATCCATAAAAAAACATGCAGTAATCAAAAAAAAAGAACTTCAATCTACACAATATTCAATCAATATGGATATGGGATAAAAACAAGGTTTATACTTAAAATGTATTTTATAATCATTTTTTAAAGGAAGGAGTAATGTAACAATATTATAAATATGTTACAGACACCTATGTATATTTTACACCTACACATATTAATAGCCATCTTAAAGAACAGTAAAGTACTTATTAATATATAATAATTATTCTAGGTACACACCGGAGCATATAGATGTAATGTAACGCTGTGATGTAACAGAGTTCGTGCTCACTTGAATGTTACATGTTACGACCCGTGCGTACATTTACGGATGAACATTACTGTGTATAGGTTGTTCACTGGTCTATCCATGAGTTATTCACTGATTATTCTCAACTTCTCGAGGAACATCGTGTGCAATGTCTTCTAATAATTTACAAGTCGCTAGCGCATCATTTATTTTAATTCATTCTATTTTATAAAAAAAGAAAAATAAAAAAAAAAAGTGAAAGATGGTGGCAAATAAATTATATAAAGTCTAGGGAGATTTGTAGTGGATCAGATTTATTAAATATTCTTCAGAAACAAGAAATAAGTGGACAGTTCAGAAATTTTATTAGAATGTCATCTATTGATATTGAATATTTAATAAATTTAATAGGTCCAAAAATTGTTCGTTTTAATTTTCTCTTAATGACGCATTAAGGCTGGTTATTTTTATCTTACATTTATCTGGTGTAGATTTCATATTCTATGAGGTCTAACACTTTTTCGTTGTTCCAATTCATTTGTAAATTTAAATTAAATTAATTTATTTAAATAAAACACTTTTTGTCCTGATGAGGTAAAGCAATCAGGCGATTCGCTGCGAGTAACTGGTTTGCCGTACATACTAGCGTCGTGTCGTAATGTAACATTCCTTTGATGTTCGCCAAAATACCGAAACTCGGGTGGATCGACGGCGTCTAGAGCCGAGCACGCACAAATGTTACAGTAACACACACTTAAGCATTACAGTCACATTACACCTAAATGCTCCGGTTTTTACCCGTCTTTAACAGCCATCTTAAATAACAGTAAAATACTTTTTAATACATAATAATTATTCTAGGTATAAAAACCAAACGTATCTTTTATTAATAAATACCTCATACACAAGCGCTGTAGCAACCAGCTACGGAAAACTTGTATTGTATGAAGTATGATAACTGATAAGTGATAATAATACGTTGGAGGGAAATTGCTTACGTCACAGATAAATTTATCCCTCACTATTTTTACGGTACCGTACACACAAATGGTTAACCTATTGCAATGTGCAATCATTTCAGTTACCATGTAGTGATGCCACATTGAAAAAAAAAATTACTGCTAGGGTGTCACTGTTAACATATCTTGGTAGTGCGGGACAGAAAGACACGTTTATTATTGTTGGTTTCATTGGACCTCGGTGTCTAACGTTCTTCAGTCTCTCCAAACGCATCCGGCGGTGCTTCCACAGGTTCTATTATAGCTCAACAGTTCCAATACAAAATGTACTGGACAATGCATTTGCACGGCGCCCCTCGACTGGTCAACCACGCGGCAGCCACAGTCGGCACGAACATTTTCACGTTTGGCGGTGCAAGTGACGTTCCAAACCACTATAATTTTTACAAGCCAATCGACATACACGTACTAGACACTGGTAAAATGTTATCATGACATTGTCTATTTATGGTGCTGCACGTTCTACCCTTTTGTAATTAATACTATACTTGTTTTATAATTTCAGTGAAATTGGAGTGGTCGAAACTAGAGCTACAGGTAATAGACAACATCCTTGATATTCCGTCACAGAGGTATGGCCACACAGCCGTTGCTTTTGGATCTAATATTTACCTGTGGGGCGGAAATTATACCAGTAGTGGAGTTTGTAACAGTCTGTACTGTTTCGATACAAGTAATTCATTGTTTTAAATCTTGATAAGAAAATAAACAAATATTGGTTGACCAGAATATTATGCTTGCATCAAACCTAATTTAAATTATGCTCATATTTTTCTTTATTATTAAAAAAATATATTAAGAGGATGCCCTACCAAAATGCATGTTCAGCAATATAATTTTGTGTTGTTGACTTAAATATTAAAATTCATTGACTTATTATCAAACTTAAAAGTAAAAATACTACTTATTCGTGTACACTCACTAGTTTTTACCAAGTTATGAGTATGTTAAATATTATTTTTTTTTAAATGCTCATAACACGCACATTTTATGTTTCAGTTTGAAACATAAATATAGGTTTAAAGTCTTCTTAAGACATAGATTTTATATACCTACTTATGAAATAATTATGATGAATAAATAATAGCTTCTATTATTGTCTAATAGCAATGTATTATGATTAAATCAAAATGTTAATTTAAATGTACTATGTTAATAAATTCAAATTTTTATAATGCATTCTTAAAATCATAATTTTAATACTTATTTTACAAACTTATTGTTATTAAAATTATTTATTCATTACTGATAGCATTCAAAAAATATACATAGTTTAATAATTGAACTGATACAAGTAATAACTTGATAAATTCGTCAAGACTTGATTATTATTATTAATTAGTAGAGCAGTAAGCAATTATTAAAACTCAAATAGAATTTAAATTGTATACCCATGCACCATAGTGAGAAAACCTTCAAAATAAAAATAAACATTATTTCATTTTTGAGCAGAATTGTAGTGCTAAAAAAGCTTCAAATGTTCATACATTCATTTATTTTGCATCAATATTAGATTTAAATCTTGGTCACTAAATATATATTTACGTATAAGTGCTTTCTCGGGGTAGTTGATCACCTAAAAATAGTATTTTTCTCCTTTGGGCCAAAATCAATAAATAAATGTTAATTAAGTTAAATATTGATTATTAAATTTATGTTAAATTAAAAATTTAAATAATAATTATTAATTGAAAAGCATAAATTAGAAAGTCTGAATAATAAAAAATTGTACTTGCACTATAATACAAAAAACTAAAATGAAATTAAACATTTATAGTTAATTTTTCAATTTATAAATGTATTTTAAGTTAATAGAAGTTTAAGATTCTTGCTTTAATAAACACCACTAACAGTATTCTAATTTTAGATATTCTAGTTATTTAATAATTTAAACCTTAAAGTAAACAAATAAAGTATTATTTTTAAAACCGTTATAAAAATAAAATCAGTATATACTACAGGCAAATAATGTATCTTTTTTATGTTTATGAAGAAATTAGTTTAAATAATAAAAACATAGTTTAGAAACTATAAATTGAAATAGTAAAAAAAAAAAATAGTTTTTATCGAAAATTATCAATTTTTTTATTTAATGTATTTGATTTTTATAATTTTAATTAATTAATTTTAGGTATGCTTAAAGAATGTTAAAAGCATATTATTTTAATATATTAATTATTAGAATATTAAATATATTGATAGAAAAACATTTATCAAAGCTACATAGAAACATTTTACCTGTAAAAAATCAACAGCCAGTCTGTTTTTTAATTTTGAATTTTTTTTCCCCTAACATGTGTTTAAATAATTCTCATGTATATTTATATAATATTTTTTCAATTTAGATACTCTAACATGGTCAAAACTACATGTAAAAGGTAATATACCGGATGTGAGAGATGGCCATTCCGCATGCATTATTGAAAACTGTATGTATATATTTGGCGGATATAAATATCTAGTAAGGGAATTTGCTTCAAAACTGTATATGTTTAACTTTCAAACTATGATGTGGAGTATAGTCATAACAACAGTAATAATTGATAACAAAATTGTTCTCAAATAAGCTATTATTAATTTTTGTATATTAATTTACATAGGGAGATTCTCCGTTATGTAGAGATTTTCATACGGCAACTGCAATTGATAATAAAATGTATATATTTGGTGGCCGTAGTGATGGGCATGCACCAACAAACACTAATTCAGATATGTACTGTGCCTCGATGTTTTGTTTGGATACAGCTACAGGCAAATGGGAATGTGATGAAAAAGTCAGTGCTGATCATCCCATACCACGACGCAGTCATTCTGCATGTATGCCAATTTTATTTACCAAAAAAAGGACAATGTTACTAATGCGTTAAATATGTGTTAAATTGGTTACAGTTGTACATAATGGTTTCATATACATCTTCGGTGGCTATAACAAGAACAAAGAATTGCATTTTAATGACATACATCGATATGATCCAGTTGGTTGTACTTGGACGAAAATATTACCAGTAGGCATGCCACCGCGCTCTAGGAGAAGACAAATTTGTCAGGTAGTCAATGACAGGATATTTATTTCCGGTGGTACAGGTCCGTCTTTACCCAATTTACCAGTATGTAGACTGCAATTATTAAATCTGCCTAAACTTCTGGATCTCAAGAATTATGATGACCTTCATATTTTAGATATGAGTAAAGTATATTTTATTTTTTTTTTTTAATTATCTGATTTGCAAAAAAAAATACATTTTTTTCTTTCTGTTTTTTATAGATCCCAGTCTAAAAGATAAATGCATGGTGAGTGTGTGGAAGGGATTGATACAAATGAATGTTAATAATTTAGATGATATAGACGACCTATGCATTCCGTTACCATTAAAGTAAATAAATTCATCATAATTTGGTTGATGTAACTAGTTTAACATTAGTTTTTAATCGTGTTGTATAATTTGGGTTAAATATCCATGTGTAATATAAAACTTTTTGAACAACTTTCAGACGTGAACTGGGCGCCTTTAATCCTTTATGAATTAATAAAAAACGATGACAACTTGATGCAGTCATATGTAAAACATTTTCCTTTTAGTCTGAAATAACTGTTCAACAAATAATCAAAACAGAAATAGAAAATGCGCTACACTCATTACAACATGCTGCTTATTTTTAACATTAATATATATTTTCATATAGATTATTATATAGAATATTTTGTTTTATGATTTGCAATTTGCAATTAACTATGATAAAACTAGTTATTTTTAATATCGTATGCTAGACATAATTTTTTTCTTTAATTCTTTATAATTAATAGAATATCTAAATATAGTAAGTAGTATAATAAATTAAGCGCAATTAAGTAAAAGCTATATTATATTTATACAATTTTTAACTTGCCAATTTTATTTTTAATAAGTATACTATTGTCTATTTCCTATTTTATATTTTTATTTCTATTTCATAGGGTTATCAAAAATTTTGTATACAATTACATAAATTTATTTTATATGATTATATTATTGAGAATATATTATATTAAATAATTACAGATTAATAAATATAAATAATACTGATAGTTATTCATAGAACAATTAAAAATTTGGAATATTTAAAGCACAATCATTAAATGTTTAGTGTTTACCAATAAGGGACATTTTTTATAATAGGACATACAATGTTAACTTTATGTAAAATTATTTCTAATGTACTGATATAATAATACTGATTATAAAGCTCCAATAATATGTTAACTTTTTTGACGAGTAATGATGAATGTATCTATTTATTTCAGTAAATCCATACAAATTAATTTTACTCAAATTTTAGTGCTTTTTTTATGCTAAGCATCTCCAAATTGCACCTAAGATGCTGACTGTTTTTAAAGTGTTGAATTTAGGCAATTCTAATAGAACCATTGTGTGAGGTATGCATGTGTGTACATGGCAATCGATCATTAGTGTGAGTGACCTTCTTGCACACTTGTTTACCACATATTAGGCACTCGCGTGTACATATGTCATCTAGTCATTTCGTCATTTTATCAACATATACAAAAACAATTTAAAAACTAGAAAAAAATATACGACTAACAATAATTTAAGTACTTGCAGTAGTTTAATACATACATAGATATTTTTCATGCATATTTTTATGCATTTTTAAAGTTTTTATAGGTCATAAACACCCAAGCCCTAATAATAACATAAAATATAAAAATAATCTGGTATCATATTTTAATAGAATTATCTTAAATATAATATGTTCATTATTGATTAATATACTAGACAAATATACTGATAATAAAACCAGTAAAACAAGGTACTGTGTTTATACAAAAATTCTGGCAGTCGCATTTATTTCGAGAAAACTTAATGTAACTAACGTCTTAGGTACATAGAAGAACAATATTATACGTTATTTAAAAAACTGAATGATTATGTATATTTGATTTGTCATTTCAGATTAATATAAAATAAATATAAAAAATGAAATTTTATGTGATAAGCAAAAATTAAACAAATACTATCTTCATTGTAGGATTAAAATATATTTAAACATTATATCTAAAACCTAAGACGTATTTATGTAAATTATTTCAATTTTAGGTTCTGAGCAGAGCAATAAATGTATTGTTTTTACTATGTTTTTTTTCTGTTTGTAAACATCTTTTCTATTAGAATAAATGCTTCAATTTTCAACTTCGACAATTTTTTCTGTAGAAAAGTGTATCCCATATTGGTACTTCTGACTTCTGAAAAGTCGAAATCAAAGTTTTTCATCATGTTAACATTTGTTATCTGACAACCGACAGTTTGCAGTATTCAGTCAGTTTGGTGTTGATGATTGGCGACCAGAGCCAGGGTGGGCGAGACGGTTGAATTTTATTTAGCGTTTGTGCTTGGAAGGATAAGTTTTCGCTAATAATTTTAAAGTTTTCAAATAGTGTTCTTCTAGAGGAGAATAGATTAGGGGGTAGTAGGTTGTGAGAATATGTTTGGTGATGTGGTCATACAGATTTTTAATTTTAGTTACATATTTTTAGATATGGTTTTGGCGTCTGAGATGGAAGGGAGCTTCTCCTATATAATAGAGTATATTGTCAATTGAGCTCGTCCTGAAGGCTCCTTAGGCTAAACGTATGCCTTGATTGTGTATGGGTTCTATGGTACTTAGTACTTTTTTTTTGCCGAATGATAGATTATATCTTCGTAGTCTATTGCTGATAGAATGAGGGCTTTGTCGACTGTGATTTGTGTCGGCACCCCAGTTATTATTTCCAAGTATTTTTAACGTCTTAATTCTTAATTAGCATTCTGTTTTAAATTTTTTCAAGTGAGGTCTCCAGTTGAGTTTGTGGTCAAAGGTGAGACCCAAAATTCGGATACTATTTGCAAAAGGAAGTTGAGTATTCATGAAGTTTGATATTGATAGGGGTTCCTTCTTATTTTGTTGAAAATTATACACTGTGTTTTGGTGGGAGAAAAACTGAAACCAGTTTCAGAAGACCATCTGGCAAGAGAATCGAGTGCTGGTTGGAGGATACGAGTGGTGGTTATAATTTGTGATCCACTGAAATAAATGCTGCAGTCATCGGCAAAGAGAATGAATTTGGCTGGTTTTGGTAGGTTATTGCATATGTCGTTTATTGTTATCAGGAAGAGAGTGACACTAATTACAGACCCTTGAGGAAGTCCATTTTCAATGTTGTGTGGTGATGATATCTTGTCGTGAATTTTGACGCTAAATGTTCGGTCTGTTAGGAAGTTTTTAATGAAGTTGGGGAGGTTGCCATTTATTTTCCATGAATGGAGAATTGTTAATACTCTTTTTTTCCATACAGTGTCGTATGCTTTTGTTATATCCAAGGCTATTGTGATGAGGTGATGATTACGTCTGAACGCTGAGCAAATATCAGTGTGTAATGTAGTTAATGCATCTAATGGTGAGTGATTTCTACTGAAGTCGCATTGTTTTTTGGTAAGTAGTTTGGATGATTCTAAGGTCCAGATTAGTCGTTTATTTATTATTTTTTCTATAAATTTACTTGGTGTATTAATTAGTGATATAGGTCTATAATTTTCGATGTCGAATTTACTTTTGTTGAGTTTTGGAATGGGAACTACATATGCTTGGCGCCATTGGTTTGAGAAAATCCCCTGGGCCCATATGCTATTATATATTTGAAGGATGGTTTTAATTCCTATTAGTGGAAGATTTTTAATAAATGAGTACGGAATATTATCAGGGCCGGGGCTTTTGCTTTTACAGTTTTGAAGTGCAGCAAGAAGTTCTGAGATATCTATGGGTTTGATGAAGAGTTCATTATTTTGGTCCTTTAATGATGTGAGGATATCTGGAGTGGAGTTTTGGAGGTTATGAAGTCAGGATTATAATTCTCATCACAATTGTATTAATGGAAATAATTTGCAAAAGCTTCAGAGGCATTTTGTAAGGATGTTATTTTTTCTTGATTGTAGAGGAGGATGTCAGGGATGGAGTTGAATTTATTGCCTCTGATAGAGTTTATTTTATTCCATATGATATTTGAGGGAATTTTGTGCTTTATAGATGATGTAAAATTTTGCAAAGATAATGTTTTACTTTGTTTTATGATAAAGCGCGCTATAGCTCTGATTTTTTAAGCTGAATGTGATCTGTGATGGATTTAGTTTTTTTTTTATAGTTTTTGATAACATCTTGGCATTCTTTATTCCACCATTTGAACATATTTTTTTGTGTTTTTATATGTTTTTAGTCCAATTGATAGGTTAGCTGCTTCTATAATAATGTAAGTGAATTTTCTAACTATTGTGTCCATTTCTAGTTGATTGCCGTATGAGTTTAGGTCTAATAGTTTTGATTTAGTTCGAATTCAATTTTTTCAGAGAAGAGGTCCCAGTTTGGATTTTTAAGGTTCCATTTTGTGGAGCATTATTTTTCTAAAAGGTGATTTTGATACTGAATTCCAATGGGCCAGTGATCACTATCGCTGTAGGCTGGAAGTACTTGTCAGTCAAATAGTGTAGTGGAGTTGGTACTAGTAATTGTCAGATCTATTGCAAAGAAGTTTCCATTTGAAACATCGTGTCTAGTACGTTAATTGTTGTTTAGTAGTATGAGTGTTTCTTTTTCTAAAAATTCTTTAACCATTTGTCCTCTGTGGTCCGTGTAATTACATCCCCATGAGGTGCTGCGGCTATTGAAGTCGCCCAAAAGGACGAATGGTTTAGGTAGCTGCTTTATAAGATTCTTTAGATGTTGCTTAGTGAAAATTTTGTTATCGGGAATGTATATGTTGCATATACATAAAAGTTTTTGTAATTTGACTAAAGTTGCGATAGCTTCGAAATCAGAGATAACTGGGATATTTACAGAATCGATGGTGTCTTTGATGAAAGTAGCTACCCCACCGCTTGCTCTGAGAGCATCGCTTCTGATTTTATATTAACCAGTGTAATTTTTGATACTTGCTAAGTGATTATTCTTAAGGTTGGTTATCTGGAGACTTAGTATTAAAGGTTGGAGATCGTATATAATGCGGTCGATGCCGACAGAACGTTTATAGAAACCGTTAATATTCCATTGTATAAATAAGGTCATAGAGAATGATGTAGTTTTTTTATTTTTTTTTTTAATATTCTGAAAGTAGGATGCATTGAAAAGGTTCGATAGTTTCGTTATTTTGGTTTTTATGCTGCGGTCTGTTAATATGGGTCTAATTTATTCTATTAAGTTGTGTATATTGGTAGCATTTGATCAGACTTGGTTGCATAAATCGTGGATATTTATTTTTTTGTTTGAAAAATTTTCGAGTATGTATTCGAGAGAGTCATTGTTGATAGATAAATCCTCATTTTGAAGAATAATTTCAGATGCTAATTCGAGTTGCTCATCTATTCTATCTGTAATGCTACGTGAGGATGAAGGAGATTTAGATCGGATTTTGGTTTTTTTTCTTTAGTGGCTTTGTTTTTTTCTTGTGGTATGTCAGGTGTTTCCATATTGGAAGAAGGGGATATGGGTGATAGTGGGGATGAGGGACATGTGGTTTCGGACGCTGGTCCTTTTTAACGACTTGGTGATCTTGTGATTCCGATATGTTTGTTTAATTTATGTTTACCATGCTTGTGTCATTATCTTGGTAGGGTGTTTCCTTAGTATTAGGGGTTTTCTCAGTAGTTGTGTGGTATGTGGGGAATATGGTTGAGTCATCTTTTAGGATGTCCATATTTTCAGGTAGAGGTGAATTAGTACATGTCGTCTGACTTTCATTAGGCTTCTCGTTGATGACCAGGGGTATTCCAGTAGTATGGTGGGTAAAGTTATCTGTGGCTGTTGGTTCATTTGAGGTGCCCGTGTTCACGGGTAAAATTGAGCTGGTTTATGTCGTTTTACATGATGATGATATGTGGCCTGTTCTTTTGCATAGGAAGCAAGTGACAATATCGTCGGTAATAAATATACGATAAGCGGTATTATCTGCGGTAATCGTGATCGATCCGGGGAGTTTAGAAAAATCTTCGGGGTTTATGTAGAATTATCTCCGGAAACTTGTAATGTGTGCGAATTTGTCTAGTTGAGAGCCTGCCCTGAGCGCGGTGATCGGAGATGTTATTTTTATATCGAGGTTCACGAATGCTTCTATGATAATATTATTAGGAATAGCAGGGTAGACATTTGATAGTATAATACGTTTAGATGGGTTAATTATTTTCCTTATCGGTATTACAATATTGTCGATATATAAGGCCGAATGATTGTTTATTATATTATTAGCTATTTGTTGACTTTTAAGAAATACACAGAACCGATTATTTGATATTCATGACGCAGATATTATGTTGGTGGCATCGGTAAAATTATTGAACGCAACAATATATTGAATTTGTTTAATTCCGTCTACCAAATTCATTACTATGGCCTGATGCATTTTTAGCGTTATGGAGTTTGCAGTTGTTCCGCGAAGCTTTTGCCTTGGAAGTGATTTATTGACGAATTTGAGGTGGGTTGAGAAGTTGGCTTCAGTTAAAGTGGTAGAATTAGATTTGTTGGTTTGTTTTAGATGTTTATTAGAGGATAGTAATTTATCATTAAGAGATAGCTTGGTGGACATTTGCGAATTTAAATGCGATGTGTTAGGTTGAGGATTATTCATTGAGATTAATGGCCGTTGGTATTCGTATTTAGTTTGTATTAGATACAAAAATTATCTGTCATATTACTAAATGAAAGCATATTACCGATTAAGTGTAGAGTTGGATCACTTCTATCGGAAGATAAAAATGCGGTTACGATAAGGTTAGACACGTGTTGCTCGGTCGGGAGACAAACACGAACTGTGTATTGTTTTACTATATATTTTCTTTCTGTTTGTAAACATCATTTCTGTTAGAATAAATGCTTCAATATTCAACTTCGACATTTTTTTCTGTAGGAAAGTGTATCCCATATTTGTACTTCTGACTTCTGAAAAGTCGAAATCAAAGTTTTTCATCATGCTAACATTTGTTATCTGACAACCGACAATTTTACTTGTGCTAAAACATAACTTTCATAAATTTAAGTCTCAGTTTAAAACTTTTAACAATAGGTATACAAAAATTAATCACAAACAATATTCAATTGTTAAAATCTACGGTTAAATTGGATTATTTTAGAAATAAATCAAAAGTGAAACAAAAAAAGGAGTTGCCAGAATAAAACAATATTTTTCAACGCATTTCTTTTCACTTTTTTTTTTTATAAGCATTTATAGTTAGATGTTCGACAAAAAACGTCAAAATCTCGTAATGTTGAAAATTATTTTGAGTTCAAAATTCATAAAAACCTTTACCTTATAATATCTAAGATTTGAAAATTTACTACATAAGTCACCATAACTTGTAATAGCAGTTGAAAATGTTAGATACATAGCTTAATATTTTTATAACCATTTAAAGCTGAAATATTGAAAAAAATTCATCATAATTTAAAAAATATACAAATCAATTTGTAGTTAAAAAAATGTAAAGTAAGGCTTTTCATAAATTAATTTATAAAAAATAACTTACTTAGTATAGGCAAACAAACCGTCTTCGCTAAATAACATTTTTTGTTTACAATAATTTTATATTATTGAATTCAAATCTAACACATTCATTACATAGACCCCTCTTGACACTTACTGTACAGCAAGGTGGTACCCACATGTCTACTTTTTTTTTTAACAATACTTGTATTAATTTTCATTGAAAGTTTGATGTTTTGATTCCTTTTGTTGATAATTAAAATTTAAACTTGAAATAAACTAACTTTTAAAATTTAAAGTTGAATAATAAGCATGATTTATGTTATTAGATGCAATAATGATAAGAAGTACATAGTGGAGGTAATTTATAAAATTTTGAATAGAAATTAAGAATAAATATAACTCGTTAATAAATATAATATACAATATTAAAAAAAAAAAAATTACCCTTCCACATCATTTCATTTCGATGAGTACCAAGTGACAATAGTACCATTGTTAAACACTTTTATTATTATGCAAATTTAATGTTACTATAAGTTTTTAACTTTACGGTAATTAATAAGTATGTAATTAGTATGATTCAGTAAATTAACAAAAATACAAATTGCCTAAAATAATCTTATTAGGTATTTAATCATATGGAACACCATTACAGTTTTATATATTTTTATAATTATAATATTACGTATAATAAATATATCTCACAGACACACGTGTATCATTCATTCATTCTGTAATATCACGGAGTCCCACTATATATAGGTATAACTATTTTGGTTAATAAACAATATTTATTATAATAATTGTTTGGCCAGCTAGACATGCATGTGCCGAAGTAATCTCGTTCATCGCTTGCTCTGTGTATGTTTACTGTCAGATCACTAGTAAAGTAAAATGATTTATATTACACTTATTTTATTTTTTAATATGTACTGTATTCGGTATAACTAATTATCTTATCTAACATCCAAATTCTCTTACATTCCTCAATTTGGTATAAATCTATTACTACGGATACATATCCCGTATATTTGTTAATTCTATGTGGTATCTTGTCCAGTGGTGTTTTTGGCACTTAAAATTGTTCAAATTCAATCAAAGCTATAATCGAAACAAATTTTCAAGGGAAGGGCGGTTATACAAATCTAAGTAAATGGTATATAAAATAATCAATTTATAAACGCTTTGGAGTAGATAAATACATATATGTTAGGCACCAAGAAATAAATTAATAACATTTGTTAATAATTTTTCAAATACATAGTATATAATATAAAATAAAATTCTATTTTTTAGTACAAGTTTTAAAATTCTATTTATTTTATTCAAAAAACGTTTGATAACTTCTTTGGAATATTTGGAATATGAATATTTT